>SNQJ01S0041257.1:59365-70148 GCA_010110895.2 Picea sitchensis | reverse complement strand
TCTGCCACCCTCATTTCTCCCCCTCCCTACACTACCCTCTCCCTACCCCCTCTCGTCCAACTTCTCCCCATACTTAACCATATTTTAAACAAGTTCCGAGAATTACCAACTAATCAAATTACTACACATGGAAGACAACTACTCACTCCATTTGGCATCTAACTACTGGTGACACATGACAACTCTACAACCAATTAGATGATGACACGTGGTGATGAATGGGAATGTGACATGTGGCAGTTTGTGGTAGCCTATCATACAATGACACATGGAAGCTGACTCATCTCTAACTCATCACCACTGGGAGTTGACTGGGCATATGTCAGGCGACTAAAATATTTAATTATTCATTAATTTTCTAAGGGGTCGAGTTCAACTCTCCATAGTCTCTCCTTAACTCACATTAAGTGTATGATACACTTTTTAATATGTATACATTAAAATATTCAAAGACTCCCATGCATGTGGGATATCTATTTTCAAACAAAAGTCAAAATTTGAAAAGAGGAGAGCGAAATGAAATCAGGGGCCCAGATTGCCCCATGAAAACTTATCGACAACTGCCGAGTCTTGTTGTTCCGAACGCCATAACTTGAGATACGAGAGTCGGATTTGGGAAGAATTTACCTCATTAGAAAGTTAATTCGATGAGGAAGCTGATGGAACATGTTTCAAGGGCTGAAAATGACCATATTTTTCTCAGAAATTGAAAGAATAGTCAACACTATTTTTATGGTGTGCTGATAAATATATTTGACACCTCGACTTCACCAGCTCATATCTTAAGATCCTGGATTCAAAATCTCGCCCGGGACAACTCGTTGGAAATATAAGATGATGAAGATAACATATGAAATAATTTCCATGGTTGAAAATTTAAATATATTGTCCATAAAATTAAAATACATTCCTCTTTCTTAAAAGGCAGTTAATTATTTTTTTTCAAAATAAAAGTTTATTAAAAAGATTTTGTTAAATAAAAAAACGGCCCACTTCAAGACGTGAATGTAAATGATGAAAATTCATTAATTGAGGCATTAATTAAAGTGATATTTCTAAGAAAGAAAAAAACCCTAATTACTCAAGAAGTTAGAAGGGCCAGTTTTTAAAAGCAAGAAAGTGCTTCATCAAAGAGTCAGATAGAGAGAGAGAAGCTTGAATTATTATAGCAGAATATCAGAACTAAAGGGTCTAGCCATCAACATGTAGCCAAGCCTCTGATCAACAAATAAATATCTCCATCTTCTCCATTCTTATTTTTCTTATACACCATTTTCTCAAGGCTTTTTGTTCATATTTCTGAACTAAACATATGGACGAGTTCTTGAGTGTTTCTCTTGTAATCTTCCAAGACTTTTCTTATATGATCATGGAGTATTTACAGACATGTATGTGACTACTAAATAGATTTTGTGTATTGTTGAATATCTTTCATGAATAAAACTCCACATAGAACTATTTCGGGGCATTGCTCTAATGATTTCTCAAATCTTGGGATTTATGAGTGTGATATTTTTGGAGTTTGCCTATCAAATTATTTTAGTATTAAATGCATAAATCTTTTAAAGTTCTTTGAGATGATCAAAACGATTCTCTTTTTTCTTGTGAGAAGATGTGCATTTATCTACTATTTGTATGTGATTTTAATGGTTGTATATATGATGTTGAGTACAAATATATTTTGATATTGAAGCCTTCCTTTAATATTTCTACAATTAAAAGACTTATTGTTGCACAAAAAAGATCAGATCAAGTTATTAAAGAACCATTTCATATATAAATCAAAGCAATAAAGATACGAGGTTTGTTGTTTAGCATTCTTTTCAATCCAAGATATTCATGATATATCTTTAGGCTAAAGAGGAGTACCACCTCTATAAAAATGCAGGGGGATTCATATCCTCATGAGGTTATTGTTTCGATCTTAACAGATTCAAACATCAACAACTTAGAACTGCGGGGTCAATAAGGTAGGTCAACTTGCATGAGGTATAACGTCCGCATACGAGCTTTGATTGTTGTGATTTTCACATCGTTGGAAAAGTCTTAGTGTGTAGAGAAACGCCAAAGGGTTGTGAGCTATGCTTGCAAAGTTTTGACCCCCAAAAATGTTGTTTGATGCCCCAAAATGTCTTTGGAAGGTTCTAAACCCCAAATATTCAAATTTGGACCTACCACTAAAATGGGCCGTGCAAGTGAATTCCTCCAATTTTCCACCAAAAAAAGTACCAAGATAGATGACAAATTATATACTGATCCAATATAGATCATACATCCCCATTTTGAGAGGCTTTTTATCTCCAAAATATTTTATTGAATGAGGAGAGGAAACTTTTCCTATAACTTCTCCCTAGAGTACCATTTTTCCTTGCATGGAAGTTGTCCTTTCAACCAAATATGCCAAAGGTCATACTACTCCTGTTTGGTAGTTCTGGAATTCTTTTGAAAAACTGTAACTTCTACCAACTCTGCATGAGCTTCTAGTGCTAAATCCTCTATATTAGGTAGGACCTGCTCCTCAGTTTTTTTATCTAACATGGAATGCTCATAGAATTTCATATTTCTTCTTTCACTACTGAGTAAATTCGCATGTATTGGGGTAGATTAATATGTAGGCATTATCACCCACTTTCTCCAATAGCTAAAAAGGACCATACCTTAGAGCCTTGATCTTATTACTAAGATCTTGTAGTCTTTCCTTGTTTAGCTATGACCAAACTCTGTCTCCCACTTTGAATGATTTTTCAGTTATGCACTGATCATGTCAGGCCTTGTCCTTTTCCTATGATTTCTTGAATGTCTCATGTACTTGCCAATGGATCTATCTAATCTTTTAAACATATTTCTATTCTTTCAATGCTTCTCATATGAAATATTCCCTCACTCCTCCTTGTTGTCCATAAACAACATCCAAGGACGAAGGTGGCAAATACTGAAAGCAAGTTTCAAATGGATACTTATTAGTAGAAATATGGACTACGTTGTTATAAGAGTGTTGAATGCAGATCAAATTTTCATCCTAAGTCTTTGGATGCTTCTGATTATAACCCCTCCAAAGGTTTACCAGTGTCATGTTGACTACTTATGTCTACTCATATGTCTATGGATGGAATGTTGTATATCTCTTCAACTTTGTGTCCATCTTTTCCCAAAGTGTAGTTCAAAAGGCACAGAAAAATGTAGTATTCCTATAGAAGATGATGCTCCTTGGCATCCCAAAGTACACCTAG
Source organism: Picea sitchensis (assembly GCA_010110895.2). NCBI lineage: Eukaryota > Viridiplantae > Streptophyta > Pinopsida > Pinales > Pinaceae > Picea > Picea sitchensis. The sequence goes on along the minus strand of SNQJ01S0041257.1, from coordinate 66,918 downwards.
ACCTTTTGAAAGAACATGTTTGTTGCTTCTTTTTCTTTGATGGTCATTTTATAATGCATAATAATGCCCATCTTGTTGAACATGTTAAATACCACAAATATATAGTCATGTCCTTTCCTGGTTGTTGGCAAATTTCCCACAAAATCAATGGAAATGCTTTCCCAAGGTTGAGTGGGTACATGTAACGGATGGTATAATACTTAATTTCTATTATTGTGCTTACAGGTACAACAAAGTATGAATCCTTTATTATACCAAGCTACATCTTCTTCATTCTGGGCTAATACACACACCTTTCTAAGTTAACACTTGTCTTCCCATCACCAAAATGTCTTGCAACTTTGGAGGTGTTATCCTTTTAATAAACTACAATATTTCACCTTTAGGAACCTAGATCTTGTCTAGCTGGTGGAACAACCCATTATGGAGATGATAATTATCCTTACCACCACCTTCGTCTACATGAATTTGGCCTTATAGTTGTTGGAACACCTCTTTAAAGTCCTTGTCTTTTATGTATGCCTCTTTGTATGCAACATGGGTGAAAGACTCCATGTGCATAAGAGTTCCCAAATCTATAATCTTGGATGTGTGTGGTATTGAAAGAATGTCCACAAACTTATTAGTGTTTCCCTTCTTATACTTGATGACTAGATGAAACTGCTGCAAAACTCCCATCCACTTGTCATGTCTAGTTTGTTGAAGCTTACTATGGGCTTGCAAATACTGTAGTCACTAGTGATCAATGTGGATAATGGTTTCCTTGCCCATCAACTAGTACTTCCACTTATTAACAACTTGAACCAAGGTATAGAGTTCCTTATCATATGTAGTGTAGTTCAAGATCCCCCCATGAAGCATTTCAAAATGATATCATATTGGCTTACCTCCCTGCATCAAAATTGCTCCCACAACATATCCACTTGCATCTATCTCCACTTTTAAAGGCTTCTACAAGTTAGGAAATATGATAATTAATGCTTTACTGATATTTCATTTCAATTTGTTGAAAGATTTCTACTGATTCTTTTCCCATTGGAAACTCTTACCATTAGTTGTTATGGCATGGAATGGTGCAATTATTGCTAAAAATGATGTTATGAACTTCTATAGGTAATGTGTTGCCCCAACAAAGCTCATAAATTCAATTACATTATTAGGAATTGGCCACTTTATGATGGCCTCCATCTTCACAAGATCTATCTTGAGTTCCCCTCCATCGACCACATACCTCAAATACACCAATATATGTTGAACAAACTCACATTTATTGAGGTTTGTCACTGACTGATGCTTTTTTCAGAATCTCTAACACCTACATGAGATGTGAGATGCGCTCTTCCTATCTAGAGCTATAAACCAATATGTCATCCAAATATGTTGTTACAAATGAATCTAAATAGGTATGCAATACATCATTCATTGATTGCATAAATGTAGCTGGTGCATTACATAACCCAAAAGGCATGACCAACAATTCATACAAACCTTGCTTTGTTTTGAAGATGTCTTCCAGGTGTTTTATTCTTTAATGCATACTTGATAGTGTCTCGATTTGAGATCCAACTTGTTGAAGTACTTGGCATGCTGCAATTGGTCTAACAAATCATCAATCCCGGGCAGAGGGTATCGATTATTGAGTGTGATATTTTTTAAAGTTCTATAGTTGATACACATTCACCAAGTCCCATCCTTCTTGGGAACTATGATGATAGGTGACTCACAAAGTGAGGTTCTTGGTTGAATTACTCCCTGCTCTAGAAACTGTTGCAACCGTTTCTTCATTTTGTCTGCTTCCAAAGCACACTTTTTATTCAACCCAATATTTGTAATGGGGAGCCATGCAACAATTATATCTCATGCTCCACTTTCCTCTTAGGTGGTATACCTGTAATCTCATGGAACACTCCTTTGTATTTCTGCAACAACTCCTCCAACTATTGTTTTTGTTATTTGGTACATCCCTCTAGGGATGCCTTTACTCTCATTGATTCCTCCACTCGTCAATTCTCTCTTAAGCAAAACAATACATACTTCTTACTAGAACTGATCAACTTTTTAGCTTGGTTAGCACTTACAAGATAGATCTTCAATTTATCTTTGTGTGCATTGATGATGTAAGACTTCCCATCCTTGATCAAGTGGTATTGGTTTTCTCTCTGCATGAAGATCCCATCCTTCATATATATGTAGGGGCTTCCAAACACTACACCACAAACACCAATGGGTACTACATCTAACTCCACTTCATCAATAAAATTTGCACTTATAACAAACTTGATCTTACACTATTTAGTGACTTTTATATCTAGATACTTATTCACCCATTCCAATGGATATGGGATCAAATGATCATGAACCTCTAGCCCAAGCTCACTGACCAGATCATCTGCTATGGGGTTGTTCCATGAATTGGAATTGAATAGAGCATCTACCTTGGTCTTAAGAGTTTTTTCATCTCCTTATCTTCCTTGTGATGAAGGATACTCATATTCACCTTCTTCTACACTGAAGTGCAGGCAATCTTCCCATCCACAATCGAGCTTCCTTCTACCCGGTTCCCCAAATCCATGCCTAGTAAGTTCTTTTTCTTGGCATCCTTATTAAGGTTATTTGGATCCAGTTCTAGATGTAGCTTCCAACACATATCTTTGGTGTGACCATTGATATTGTAATGGTTGCAGTTGGTGTTTGGATTGTTGCAGTGATGTGCAATAGCTGTCATTTTATTCTATTTTCCTTTCCACTTCTTCTTCCCCTCCTTGGAATCATCTTAGTGGTATTTTTATTTAGAACCACTTGGATACCCTTTCTTATGGCCTATGTTCTCCAGGTATTGCACTTGAACACATGCCTCATCAATGGTACTTGATTTGGAAAGCATCACTTAATTCCACAAATGATTGTGTAGACCCCCAAAATACTTGAGGAGTATGTTTGGGTTCTTGGGAGAGATACCCAACATGATTTCCATGTTCTTGAATTTGGTGGCCCTACTCTTGCACACTCTGCCCCTACCTCTGCCTGAAGTGATGCCAAAAAATCCATTGGTCCTTTACATACCCAATAGAGTAGAACTGGGACTTGGTGAGGGTTTTAAAATCCTCCCACTTAGTTATTGGTGGATCACCCTCCAACCCAAGTGTCTCCATGTGGCTTTCCCACTAGGTTAGTGCATGGATCTCTAGTTTCAGTAAGACAAATGAAATATTTTGCTCTTCATCTATCTTATGGAGATTGAATTACACTTTTACATGTTGCAACCAATAATTCAACTTAACAACATTGATCTCGCCTTTATAGGGATTGATTTCCACTTTTGCTTCCATTTTAAACAGATTATGTGAAGGAATGATGGTACTGGAACTTGGCTTCTCTTTCTTGAGCTATTTTTTCGACTCCTTTTTGGGTCTTCACTATCTCTTAGTTTCTTGTTTGATCCAAATTTATAGTTAGAGCCACCAACCTCCCCAAAATATATGAATTTTTTCTCTAGAGCTACCATGAGGAGGGCCATGTTGTCATAGTTATCAATGAATTTGTCTTCCATCCTCACAAATCTCTCTTTTGTTGCATATCGGGGATTGTTATGAACAAAATCATTTGCCATGGCTGGGGTACTACGACTTCCTTTTTAAGCCAATCCCTAAATCCTGTAGCTTTTCACAAACACCTCAAATAAACTTGCTCTAATACCAATATGATCTGTAAACTGCCATAGATATTCCATTGGAACAATTCATCACAACATATCTTGTATTATACTAAAATATTTTACTATGTAGGTTTATTTCCTTAGATCTCATATTTATTACCACTAGCTTATTGCTTAAAGTTATGAAAATAACTTAAATACAAAAATGAAAGAACTCGCAAAATAACACACCATCCACACAATTGAACACAATATGTATATTTGGAAAGACGATATTATAGAAAACCTAGCTAGAGGGTGAGGCCTATGCTCTGCTCCTTTTTTTTAGTTATGAAATGTAAGTACAAAGAAAATGGGCACTCATCATGGAGTTCCCTTGACACTATGGCTTGAATGGTTGCTACAAAATCTCCTACCTCCTCTGTTATGCTCTCAAAACCCCACTCCTATATGTTCTTCTCAACTATGGAACAAGTACAATCCTAAATAATGGAACCCCTTCTCTTCCTAACGACCCAATATTTAACATAGCCTAATAACTATCTAGATTTAGGGTTTTTGCATTCTCAACCCTCAGTTAGTTAGGGTTTTGGACCATCTGTATTCTTGAAAGTCCCACATGACTAGCCTCACATGTGCCAGTAATGAATGATCATGTGGTATCCAATCAATACCATGGAATTCAACAAGGTAGGTCAACTTGTGGGAGGCATAACTTCCGTATATGAGCTCCAATTGAGTTTATTTTCTCCCCACAAGAAAGGTCTTGGTGTATAGAATAATGTCAAGAGGTTGTGAGCCATCCTCATATTTTTGTCCCTAAAAATGTTGTTTGATGCCTTATAATGGCTCTGGAAGGTTCCAAACCCCAAATATCCAAACAAGGACCTACCACTAAAATGAGCCCTACAAGCCAATTCCTCCAATTGTTTCACCCACAAAGTACCAAGTTAGATGAAACATTATATAAGGATCCAATCTAGATCAGAGGGTCACCATGCTCCTCAACTATCTGAGTGGTGAAGAACTTATTGTGCCAGTAGAGGTCATCGAGTTTAGCAATTTTGGTGTTCATGGTTTGAGAGGAATAAGGGTCATCAATCGAGTCTTATATTCAGCCTTTGCCTGCTTCTTGGGGAGGTATTGTCATTTCCATTTGACCTTTTTCTCAATGTTACCAATTTCCTATTTGGTCTCCTAAAAACTAGAGCCAGTAAGAAATAACAGCATGAATAACATCTTTTTGAGCCCTAGTGGCTCTGTGAGGCAGCTTACTCAGAGGTGAAAGATTAGGTACATAAGAAGATAATTTGTGTAGACCTCTATGACTATGGGCAGTTCCAAATAGAGAAGGGCCAATTTTCATTGTGGAAATACAAGGGATATTAGGGCGAGCCACAGACCAAAGCCCCACTAGAAAATACCAAACCAAGTGTTGAGGCCATGTAGAAGTTGACCACAAGAAAAGCATCGATGATTGCTAAGGGATGGAAAATTTGAGATGGAGGAGTTTGGCAGAGAAAAAAAAATGACAAGCTAATCCAGGAAGGTGAGGGAGGGGCTGCGACCAACAACAACAATATTTTTTTTAGGGAAGACAGGGTTAGCAACAAAGAACCTTTACCAGACATGGAAAACAACAAAGAAGACCTCTAGGCCCCGAGGGGCGCAAGGAAAACCATATTAGAATTATTTAGACTATACAAAGGGGCCTTACTAAGAAATTCAATAGACCAAAACACTTGAGGTTGGAGCAACTTCAGTCCATACAGGAAAATAACTAGGTGGTTGCAAAACTGAGTAAACTTACCAAAGACAACCCCTTGCTTGAGGGAGATGAAGCCTAGTGCAACCAAGACTGCATCTATATTTGGTTACCTCCACAAACCAGATCTCCTTAAAATAAATTCTTCATCATCCTTAGCCGTAATGAGAACAAACGTAGTCCTTCCCAATCACAGAACCATAGAGTAGCCACCCAAATTCTCACGTAGCCATAACTCATATGTACCACCCCAGTACTAGCCAAAGGAATAAATGAGAGGCGGGGGGACATATATCAAGCTTTCTCCCTCCACGTGGCAGAGACATTCATTCCACTCTTTGTCACCTAATCCGAGGGAAAAATATCGATAGTATTAAAAACACTATTATTACTAGATTTAAAGAGAGTTTAGGGTGACATGAGGAAATAAAGAATAACACAAATTTAATATATTATAAAAACTTAGAAGATCAAAAATATATTTCTTTTATTGCTAACTTAAAAAATAAAACTATTATTCTTAAAATAAGAATGAGCTCTAACATGGTGTCTAATGAAACTCAACATTGAATGCCTTGGAAGACTATGATGATTTTCCCTCTTAACATTGTGTCTGGTATTCTCACTTGGAATAGAACTTCAACTTGATCACTGAATAAGATTAATGCTAAACAAATTAGTAGTTAATTGCAATATAGCCTCCTCATTGATCATAGTTTAAAAATTGTGCGCAATGTGATCATGATGACGTAGAATGAATTTTGAATGCCATAAGTGTTGTGAATTTATTTTCGTTGATAATGATTCTCCATGCAATCATTTTCAAAGTGAATGTATCTACAATATGAATAGACATGGTTAACACAAATTATGTCAAAATTATATACTTTCATAAGAAAGCAAAGAAAATTGGATGAATAACTATGTATCATAGCGTTGCCTTATAGTTATGAAACACCTTACCTAGACAATTGTATAGCTATGTATCATAGCATTGCCTTATACCCAGACAATTGTATAGTTGTCTATTGATAGGCCAATCCAGCTTTTATTAACAAACTTTGGTTGGATTTAATGTATACGATCATCCTTTTTTGTTTCATCTTTCTAGCTGTTTGCCACACTCTATTTGTCATATGGAGCATTGTGTATTGATGGTTGAAGAAAAGGGATTACGACTTTCCTGTTGAGGTAGAGTAGCCTGGTATATAATGACATTTTATGCTTATCATTCTGTCGGAAAAGGAAGGAGAGAGAAGTTCCCACTTTTATCATAGATGTGGTGGTTCTCATCATTGATTTTGTTTACCTTTTTCCTCATTCTTGACATATTATTCTTAAGGGACAAAAAAATTAAGTGTTCCTATATTTGGTTGGTATATTGGCTCTCTGTATTTGCAACTTCTTATGCTATGTTATCTATTATGGTATAACTAGTATAGATTCATTTCCACAAAGCATTCAAGAGCCTTTGCTGGAAAGTGCTTCAAAGAAAAGTGTAAAGATTAAATTGGTTACTCCATATGCAACAACAAAATTTCTCAGCCTTATGTCATTTTCTCAGTTAAATACTATGCTAGTTGTTGGGTTTAAAAGGCCTTTACAAATAAAGGATGTGTATATTGTTGTATATGCATATAGTGTAGAAGAATTATACTATGCATTTAGAGATCAATTAGAGGTCGAAGGCCTTATTGACACCTAGTTGTTGGCAAAAACCACACTTTTACCGTTTGGAAAGTAGTCCCAGGTCCATTATTTTCAACAATATTTATTTGTGCATCATATGTTGGTCCATATTTAATGAATGCCTTTGTACAATATTTCTATGGAAACCAACAATTTAGATACGAAGTCTATGCTTTAGCTACTTCCTTTTTTGTAGGAAATCTCACAGAGTCTTTCTGTAATGTCCCTAATCCGAACCCTTTGTAATTGTACATATAGGTTGGTGAGTCGTTGGTACCAATTGTAAATGTAAATGTACATTTAGGTTGGTGAGCCGTTGGCACCAAGTTTTAGTTCTGCGCATCCCTGAGTATTATGCAGGGTGCGCACATTTAATAGTGTTGCACATACCCAAGTAAGTGCGCGAGATTGCGCATCAAAGGAAGGGTGCACACACACTTGAGT
>SNQJ01S0041257.1:32133-44489 GCA_010110895.2 Picea sitchensis | reverse complement strand
AAGATATGGATACAAGATTCTTTTCTAAACCAAGTACATATAAGACATTGCTCAAATGAACATTGTTACCTGTTTTCAATTTGACGGAGGCTTGTCCAAATCCTTCGACTGGGTAAGTGCTTTTGTCTCCAAGCTCTACCTTGTGCGATGCCTTTCTTTCATTTAGATTTGAGAGTCTGGCTTGGTCTCCCGTCATATGCCTAAAATCTCCACTGTCAATTATCCACATGTCATCTTCAATCGTTCCTGTGAGTGTTGATTAGTGTAGATGACTAGTCTTTTCATTCATGGCTTCGGTTGACTGGTGACTAGTCACACTTTGATCCAAAACTTCAACTTTGACGTTTCTGTCTTTTGAGAGTGCCAAGAGGTGCACTGGACTAAGACACACTTGAATACCTTCTTATTGAGTGAGATGTTCCATCATAAGGTGTTGGATTGAGGTTTTAGGGTTTCTGCAATTGCACTTGATAGTAACCCTAGCGACAATTTCTTGGAAGTTGCTCATGCTAGTAAACCCTAGCGACAGTTATTCAATGAGCTTAGTATCCTAATGGCTATGATTCCTTCCAACGGTTAGATTGAATGAAGGAGGTGTGGGCCCATAACCTGTTAGAATGTGCTCATTTAACCATAGACAATATCACTATTGTCACCCAACCATAGGCTGAAGCCACCCCCGAGCACCTTTGACCTTGACAGAGAGAAGAATCCTGGTAGAAAATCAATAGCCAAGCAAGGCAAATGCACCCAGCAAGAAGTAACCAAAGCTGATCAGAGATTCCAACCCAAAAAGATAGAAACAATAGACTTCAAAACTGGCGGCAACACCTTCTCCAGGACTTGCGCACAAGACTGTCAGACTGCAGTGCACACAAGTGTGTTTCTGTGATTCTGAGAAGTGTGTGTAAAGTGAAGACTGACACCCTGTATTTATACTAGCTCTGGTAGACTGCCTGGGCTGACTTCTCATTCTGGGTACTAATTAATTCATATTAATTATCTCTCTTAGCCGACATCTCTTCTAGGGTTACATTCACTTCTTTTCTCGCTTCCAGAATATTCTAATCTTGTCAAAGGTCACAATGGAGGTTGATACCTCCCGAAGATACCATAATATCAACACTTATAGCCCCTCTAATGTTTAATTCTGCACAGTTCTCTGAGCCTCACCTGCATGGTGATTGAGTTCATTTCTCGTCAACCTGGTCTGGTACTCTGTTCATTTTTTTTCCTAGTTTTAGTTTTCAGATTTTGTTAGTATGTCTAGTATGCCCAAACAAATTTGTCAGCACTACTAGCCACCACCTGCTTTGGTTTCCAACAAAATGGCGGAGCAAGTGGCAGTTGCTCTTTTTAGCCGAAATCACAATTGGCTACCACCTGTTTCGATTTCCACTAGTTCGGTGGAACATGTAGCATGCGAGTGACATATATCCGTTTTATACAGTGACATTGCATTAATAAGGAAATACCCCCTTTTTTATTTACAAAAAAAAAGAAGGTCAGATAGTATAGCATTGAACTAATAAAAAATTAGATGAGTGAAATTTCATAAATAGGAAGATAAATTTGTTTTAAAAAATAAATTGAATTAATATATAATTTCAACAAAACTTTGGAGATGCCAGTTGCAAATTTAGGGTGAATTAATAAGAGGTCAATGACATTTGACTCGTGACAAAAAACAATAGTTCCTCATGGAGGCACATACTAATAATAGCATTGGAATTATGGTGGTGCAATTCCAACACAATTGTATAAGGGATAAGGTGGGGAAGAGATACTAATTATTTCTATTTTGATGGTGTAGCTTAGAGACAATTATGAAAGGGAGTCACCTAGAGAGAAAAATTGAATCACTGCTATGGTGATGGAGCAACTCTAAACAAGATATGGAGGGGGAAGGTGGGTAAGAGACCCTAAGTCTCTCCTAGCCCTTTCATAGCCCTCCTTCTAAATATGACACTCGCTCATTTGAATTTAAGTATGTTCTCTTTAGTTAGTCTAGTTATGCATTAACTAAAGAAAAACAACATAAAAGAGTGTTTTGGATCTTCCTATTTTTTTTGGGTTTAGGCCTCATTCATTGCTTTCTTTCTTCAATCCTAGCTATTTTTCTCCTCTTTTGCATCCCAATGAGCTCAATAAATATGTGTTATAACATGATCTAGGAATTTTGAAGGATATGGTGTGGACCAACAATTGGCTTGAGTTTTCCTTATTGCCTCATTTGACCATGGATATGCCAGACTCAACCCAAACACATCATTTGTTGCTTCTAATAATTGTTGTCAACATATAATTTCAGCTATATGAGTAGAAATAAAAATAGTTGTTTATTAGCTACTTGTAAGTTGCAAGTTTTAAAGGTCTAACGTGGAGTACTTCCACGAAAGGATAACAAAGATGCCTGAGATATAAGTTGTAAGTTGCAACATGTTCAATTCAAATGTAGATTACTTCCTCTAATGGATGCAAAGATGCTTGTGATAGTCCTTCTAATGATTGAATTTTTATTTGCAAACATTGGAGCTTGAAGTAAACCCAACCAACTACCTTGACTTCTTTGAATAAAGACTTACATGATCTATCATAGAATTTTAATTTTTTTTTGATCCCTGGTATGCTTTTCATGATCATTTTATCCTTGGCATGGTTCAATGTCTATAGTGACTAGATAAATATACACATGTTTGTTCAAAGCCTAAACTAACCAACATGTCAAAATTTCTATCCATGGAAAATTTTCTATTACCTCTTACAAAATTCGAACTTGTTGATAGTGTTGTTTCTACCAGAGCTGGCTAATCTCACATATTTTGAAAAATGTAAGTTGATTTTGAAAGTCCGCCATCCTTATCCTTGTTATTTATTTGAAAATTCCATGGAATGAGTAGGGTTTGGGAGTGACATGAATTACTTCTGTCATTTAAACTAGCAGAGGTTTTAGATGTAATCTTTTGCATGGATCAATCCCTATGTCTTTGACCTCTTTGACTTGCACGCAATACCAATAAGTGATCCCTTGACCACAATCAAAGTTTTTGATGAATAAATTGTTGCCCAAGGAATTGAATTCAAATTTCTATTGGATTGATGTTGCAGGTTGTTTGTGTTGGTATGTATGTGAAAGTAGTTAGTATGCATGTGAAAGTGTTTGGAGAACTACTTGGATGGATTCGGCTTAAACAAGTTGATGTTGTAGGTTGTTTGAGTTGATATGTATGTGAAGGCAGTGATTTTCAATTGAAAGTGGTTGGATATGTGACCTAGATTGCGGTCGACCTAAACAATTTGACTGGAGAGAACACGTGGGAAGAATAACTGGTGGGTGGATTTCTGGAAAACATTCAGGAAACTTATTTTGGACAACAAGTTTCTTGAGCAGATATAGAGGAGAACCAAACCTAAATGTAACAAAAAGAAAAAGAAAAAATACAACTAGAAATTACTCCTAAAGATGCAAAAAGTATGTCGTTATAAGGTGAAAATGTTGAAATATTTATTTTTAAATTTCGTTGAGTAAACTAAGAACATCGTGATCATATGAATGTGAATATTGTTGGATTCTTAGAAGTGGTTATAAGAAACCTATGAATATTAGATGATAGGTTTTAAAAAATGGAATAGATTGCGTATTTAATTAGTTAAATATCGATATGAAGTTTATCCTGGTTCTTTTATCTCTGATCTCACTAGGCTCCTCAAAGGATTGCATCGATCTTTCCCTTATCCTCGAAGGAAGTCATTTTTCGCCCCCTAGGAATTCTTCCAAAACTTGTGCAAAACTAGTTTTTTCACATCTTTCATAAATTTACTTGCCCGCGTCGTATTACACTGAAATATATTTAGTCGCGACACAACATATCTCACTCAAACATCTTGTAGTTGTGACACAATGTATGGCAATAAAAGTTCTTTTAGTGGCGATATATCACATCACAATCAAAGTTTTTTTAGTGGAAACATATCGCATTGCTCTCAAAGTTCTTTTAGTGGCAATATATCACATCACTCTCAAAGTTCTTTTTGTTTCAACATATCATATCACATAAAAGTTTCTTTGGGTGTGATACATTGCACTTCCTCAAAATTTTCACCATCACGATGTGTCACACTAAAATTAATTTTGTTTCGATACACAATGTTTTAAACACATATTGCACTAAAATTCGTTTCGTGCAGTACATGTGTGCGACATATCGCATGGACCATAAGTTTTCTTCCTTACAATATATCACACAATTTTTTTTCTCTTCCTTAACGACACTTGAACTCGATTGTTCTTTATCGTGTTCTTTTCACGATTCCTTTCCTAGTTCTTCTTGATCTCCCGATTTCCCCTCCAATCTGATCTCTAAGTTAGAGCCTCCATCATCTCCAAACAATCTGAGTTTGCTTGCTAGAGCCGCCATGAGGAGGTTCATATTGCGGTTGATATCGACGACATGTGCTTCCAACCTCTCAAATCTCTCTTTTGCTGGATCTCGAGGGTTGTTATGAACAAACTCGTCTGTTATGGCTAGGGTTACTAGATCGCAAGTCGATTCCCGGATCTTGCAACTTTCCACAAATACCCTAAGAAAACCTACTTTGATACCAATATGATCTGTAAACTAATGTGGATATTCCACTGGAACAGTTTGTCACAGTCGATCTGATAAATAAAATTGAAATCTACACTATGAAGGTTAAATTCCTTTAGAGTACAAAATATTTAGTTATTGGTTTTCTTCATATGCATGAAATAGATAAAATGCAGAAAACAAAGAACAATAAAATATAGTCACACACCATCCACAAAAATAATACAATGATTTTCTCTGAGAAACCCTTACGAGAGAAAACCCAACTAGAAGGCGAGGTTGCTATGCTTTCTTTTCTATAGTATGGAAATAATGCAAGTACAAAGGAGAAGGCACTCTCCATGGAGTTACTTGAGACTTGTGGCCCGTTAGGCTACTACAAAACATTAACCCCTTCTGTTGTGCTCTATAATTTCCCACTCCTAGTTGTTCTGCTCTGCTATGGAACACAATACAATAAGATAGAATGGAACCCCTTCTCCTCTTAGTGGTCTGGTATTTAACATAGCCCGATAACCATCTAGGGGTAGGTTTTTGACTTCCTCAACCTCAATTGTGATAGGGTTTTGGACCTTCTAAAATTTTCTTGAAATTACATGCATGGCTAGCCCCATATGTGTGAGTAACGGGGGCTAACGTGGCATCCTCTCATACCATGGTGGTCAACATGGTAAATCAACTTACGAGAGGCATAACTTTTGTATACGAGCTCCAATTGACATGATTTTTGCATCGTTGGAAAGACATCGATGTGCAGAATAACTTCACGGGGTCCCATATAGGTTGGAGAAGTTTTAACTCAAAAAAATGCCATTTGATGCCTCAAAATGGCCCCAGAAGATTTTAGACCTCAATTTCCCAAACTGGGACCTGTCACTAAAATGACCTTGCAAGCTGATCCTCCACTTTTTTCCACTCTGAAGGCATCGACATAGATGACAAATAATATAATGATCCAATCCGGATCACACATAGACACATATTCACACAAAACACACACTACAGAGACATGCAAGCATTACCACATTCAAATGAGGAGTGCTCCACACGAAACCAATATCACTACACTATGGTGATAGAGAGCGAAAACAAAGAGCATTGAAATGACGAAGTGATTTAAAACTACTACCTTATAAAGATGTTTAAATAGATGATTGAGTAGTCTGAGAAAATCAACGGTTGGGATGAATTTTCTTAGCCTGCGCTCTCGAATTCAAATCCAAATTACCATTGATAAGGACAAAGCCATCCTGCTATAAGAATGGCAACAAGGAATAGACCTTATGCGTTCATTGCTTGTGATCCACGATCTAAACAAGAACAACCAAATAATCAACCAAAATTAATGTGAATACTATGTGGGGTTTTCTTAGACTTTTTATATTTTCATATTTATATTTCATTTTTTAATGCATTAAACAAGTTAATTATCATCTCCAAACAAGGGAGATTAGTCACTTCACTAGCTTGACCAATCGAAAAACAATGGCAGAATGAACCTCAAATCACTAGAAAATGCAAGGAAAAATTGGATTAAAACCCCGTACTAGTTGTAAAATCTTTCTTTCCCGTGGAAAACTAGATCCGTCGCTATATTGCCCCGAACGGACATAACAAGTTCATAGATGTCTCTGGAATAGAACATACAAGGTTCTAGAGATATGTTTTGTAGATGTCTCTAGAAGATTACATACAGGTTTCTAGAGACAAGAGGATGAGAAGCGCGTCGATTCTTCCACATATTAGCACATGGTTGGGATGCACTCCCTCATTTATATGCTACTGCTCCCTCTTTCTGTAACATCCCAGAGCTACGGATATTTGCAATTTAGAGCGTTTGATTCATTGTGTGTTTTGTTCTGCCAAAGAAACAAAGGTTTTGTGTTTACCAGAGACTCTTGGAAGGAAGGATGAACGATCTGGCTAGAGAGATGGAGCAGCTGCTCAACATTTCCGACGAAGCAGAGAAGTCTCTGCAGCAACCCGCGCGCAGATACGTTCGAGACACAAAGGCCATGTTCAGAACCAGCGCCGATATCTTGGAGGTCCCCGATAGCTATATCTTCGTTCTGGACATGCCCGGCCTCGAGGCCAATAATATCAAGGTATGCCATTTGTGGCTTCTTGAACTGCTGTTCCGTGCCGTTTTTCCCCATTGTTGCTTGCTTTTATTCATGTGATTTGGATGTATTCTGCGCAGGTGAAAGTGGACAACAACATCCTTCACATCGCGGGAAAAAAGAAGAAAAACAAGCAGCTGAATCCGGAGGTGAAGGTCATAAGAATGGAGAGGCGGAGGGCAAGGTACATGAGGAAATTTAGCCTGCCCGGAGACTCCAATGTAGAGGACATAAAGGCAACCTACAAGGATGGCGTCTTGACTGTAACCGTGGGCAAGCGCCAGCCCTCCGACGCCGAGAAGCCTAAGTCTGTCAATATTCCCATTTCTTGAACCCTAACCCTATGCTTAAGATTGCTTCTCAGCTTAACTCTGTCTCTTTATTTACAGTTTCAGTTATCTTTTATCCCCGATGTATTAAGCTTCTGCATAGAGCGGGCATTGTGTGGGTAAATATTTCAATCGTATGTGATGTGAGTTATACAGGCTTTGATAATAATAAATGAGTTGTGTTTTGTATGCACTTTTACCTTTTAAAAAAGCTGATAATTGCCCGACTTTGCATTATTCGATCTGTGAATGACGATGGACGCCTGTTTGGGAATTAATGCTCTTTAAGGTTTTTTAAACAAACAATTGTTTAAAATCTGTAAATCGGACTGGAATGTTCTTTAAGAGTTTTCAAATTTTCATGAAACTCGAACTCAGAGCATAAATTTTTCTGTAAATCGGACTGGAATGTTTTTTAAGAGTTTACAAATTTTCATGAAACTCGAACTCGGAGGATAAATCTTGCTGTAAATTGGACTGGAATGTTCTTTAAGAGTTGACAAATTTTCATTAAACTTGAACTCGAGGATAATTCTTGCTGTAAATCGGACTGGAATGCTCTTTAAGAGTTGACAATTTTTCATTAAACTTAAACTTGAACTCATAGGACTGGAATGTTCTTTAAGAGTTTACTACAACTTTTCACGAAACTCGAACTCGTAGGATAAATCTTTCACGGGGTTTACCTTAGAAATTCTTCTGAATGTATGTTACTGCATTCTTATTGAAAGATTGAAATTAAATGGAACTTTTTACATTTCTGAATGGGTTTAGACAACTAATTATGCATTAATCCCATAGAATTTGGGTCAATTGCAGCTCCCTGGAACAGAAGGAATTTGTCGAACGCTCTAAGTCACACAAACTGGATTGCTATTTGTCGAACGCTCGAAGTCACACAAACTGGATTGCCTTAGCAGGAGAAGGCAGTTACAATTGACAACATAGCGAGCCGATACCCAAAACACCTCTAGTCCGCCTACATCTTGGGTTTGGAAAGCGGATTGTGAGCTCGATGGTTCCTAGGAGAGGATACCGCTACAGGTATAGACGTGGGGGAACATCGGTGGAGCAATTTTCCAACAACAGAGGAGGGTAGACTCCTGGCACACTAGTTCAAAGAGTTCCAAGAAGCAACCCCGCCTCACATTCAAGAGCACATGGAGGAGGTGGAGGTCAGAATTCGACTGGAAAGAACCTTGATACCAACCCAGGAGGTGGACGAGGCCATGATAACTTGGGTTCTAGACATTGGCAGCGCTAGAGGTCGAGAATCCAAGTACTGGAAAAATGTCGATTAATACTGGCATTTAAAGATATTACAAAAACACGAGGACGCTCAAAATACCATCCAATTGCAATTGGATGAGTTCCACCTGCTTCTTCAAGAGATCCTGGCTCGACTCCCATCTTCCATTTTAGCGACTAAAACAACGACAACAAAGAATGCCAAATCCGCAGCATTGATGCCTCCCTAGGAGCCTCAAGCTCCCTCTCGAGCTGAATGATTAGTATGCATTTCTTTTTTGCTTTTTGTATCATGAGGAGTGACTTACCATGTTGACTACCATGTTGACTACCATGGTACGAATGGATGCCATGTTGACTTACCATGTTGACTACCATGGTACGAATGGATGCCATGTCAACCCTCATTATTCAAAATGTGTGGGGATAGCCAAGTGGGGACTTTCAAGAAGATTCTAGAAGGTCCAAACCTGATCACTAATTGAAAGTTGAAGAAGTCAAAACCCTACCCCTCAATGACTATCGAGCTATGTTAAATATCGGGTCGCTAGGAGGAAAAGGGGTTCCATTCTTTTGATTTGTATTTTGTTCCATAGTTGAGCAAAACATTTGAGAGTGGTATTTTGTGAGCATAACATAGGAGGAGGATTCTTTAGCAATCGTTTAGGCCATAGTGTCAAAAGATAACTCCATAGTGAGTTCCCTTTCCTTTGTATGTGCATTTTATAACTGAAGCAAAGAGAGAAGAGCATGGGCCTCACCTTGTGTCTGGATTTTCTCCCGTATTAGGTTTTCCAAATCAAATTTCATATTCATTTTTGTGGATGGTGTGTATTTTTTGCCCGTTCTTTCATTTTTTTTAGTTGTTTCTTAAATTCAAGCAAAACTAGTAATTAAATAAGTTGGGATCTAAGAAAATAAATTGTAAAAATTTAAGATTTCATAATAGTTTAAAATTTGTTGTGACGAACTGTTCTACTGGAATATCCACGAAAGTTTACAAATCATACTGGTATCAAAGCCAAGTTTCTTTGGGGTATTTGTGGGAAGTTGCAGGGATACATGGATTGTTTTAAGAAGAAACTTGCAGAACCCTAGCCATGGCCAATGAGTATGTTTATAACAACTGTTGAGATCCAACATATGAGAGATTTGTGAGACTAGAAGATCAAGTCAATGTCATATCTTGCAATATGTCCCTCCTCATGGCGACTCTAGCAAGCAATCTCAGATTGTACAGAGAGGCTAGAGGCTTTAACTCTGAGATCAGATCAAAGGGGAAATTGAGAGATAATGATGACCTAGAAAAGGAGTGGAGGAAAGAGCCTGAGAAAGAGAAGCGTAGTTTGAGTGCCATTAACCCTTCACAGTACCTATTCAATATGGAAGTGAAAGTGGACATAAATCCATAGCAAGGTGATATTGGTGCACTAAAACTAAGTCCTTGGTTGCAATGACTATAAGTTTATCTCAACGTTCACCATATAGATGAGGAACAAAAGATATCATTTGTCAAACTAAATTTAGAGGGCCATGCTTTAACTTGGTGGGAAATTCACACAAACACACTTAGGATGAAGGGTGATCTACCAGTAACGAAGTGGGAGGATTTCAAAACCCTCATTAAGTCCCAATTTTGTCTTATTGGGTATGTAGAGGACCAATGGATTCATTGGCATTACTTCAGGAAAAGACAGGGGCAGATTGTACAAGAGTACACCACCGAGTTCAAAAAGATGGCTATCATGTTGGGTATCTCTTCCAAGAACTCAAATGTACTCCTCAAGTATCTTGGGGGTCTACATAGTCATTTACGAAATCAAGTGATGTTTTTCAAGCCAAGGAAAGTGGACGAGGCATGTGTACAGGCACAATATCTGGAAAACATAGGCCACAAAAAAGGGAAGCTAAGTGGTTCCAAGCATAAAGAGCACTATGAAGCTTCCAAGGAGGGGAAGAACAAGTGGAAGGGGGAGAAGGATAAGAAGACGATAGCCATTGCACATTAGTGCAAGGATCCCAACAACCATTGTAACCATTGCAATATTGATGATCACACCGAGGAAAAGTGTTTGAAACTACATCCAGATCTAAACCCATAGAAATGCAAGAAGGATGCAAAGAAAAAGAATCTTCTAGCCACAGATTCAAGCAATCACGTCGAACTCAACTCAAATGTGATGAGAAGATTTTTTGGACATCAATGTAGAATAAGGTAAATCTGATTAGCCTTCATCATTAGAAAGAGAAGGAGATGACTAAACTCTTCCACATCAAGATCCAGGTCAATAAGACTAATATATACGCTTTGTTCGACTCCGATTCACAGGCTAATTTCATAACAACGGATCTAGTTAGCAAGCTTGGATACTTGGTGGTTTGCGATCATCCTAGCCCATATCTATTGGGTTGGGTAAATAAGGATGCAAAGATCAAAGTAACAAAACATTGTAAGATTAAATTTGTTGTTAGTGCATACTTTATTGATGAAGTGGTATTGGATGTACTACCCTTGGACATGTGTGGTGTAGTGTTTGGGAGCCCCTACAAGTATATGAGGGATGCAATATTCATGCAGAGAGCCAACCAGTGGTGCTTGATCAAGGATGGGAAGTCCTACATAATCAACGCACCCAAAGATAAATCAAATGTTTCATTGGTAAGTTCCAACCAAGCCAATAAGTTGATTAGTTCTAGTAAGAAATATGTTTTACTTTTCTTAAGAGAAAATCAGTTGGATAATGAGTCGATAAGAGTAAAGGCATCCATGGAGGGGTGCACTAAAGAGAAAAAATATTAGTTGGAGGAGTTTCTACAAGCACACTGAGGAGTCTTTTAGGAGCCTAAATGGATACCACACAAGAGGGAAGTGGAACATGAAATACAATTATTGTCAGACTCCCCATTGTTGAACATTAGACTGTATAGTTAGTTTGTTCTGGAAGCAAATGAAGTGAAAAAGAAGTTGTTGGAGTAGGGAGTGATTCCACTGAGCACCTCACCTTGTGGGTCACCTATCATTATAGTACATAAGAATGATGTGACTTGGTGAATGTGCATTGAGTATAGAGATTTAAACAAATTTACACTCAAGAATGGATACTCTCTACTTAGGATCGATGATTTGTTAGACCCATTGTAGCATGCCAAATACTTCACCAAGTTGGATATGAAATTAGGATACCACCAGGTACATGTAAAAAAACAAGATACTTGGAAGACCATCTTCAAGGCAAGATAAGACAAGGTTTATATGAATGGTTGGTCATGCCATTTGGCTTATGTAATGCACCAACTACATTTATGAGACTGATGAATGATGCATTACACCCATATTTAGATTCATTTTGTTAGAATATGAAGGATGTGTGCTCGTTTTACCATTGAAAATACCCTTGTCACCCAACCATAGGCCGAAGCCACCCTCCAAGCACCTTAACCTTGACAGAGAATCACTCCGGAAGCAAACCCTAGGCTAGATAGCCAAATAAAGAGTAGCGCACCTTTCCCCAAGGATAGCGCATCAACAAGAGCTGATCAGATAGTCCAAACCCTAGCCAAGAGATAGTCCAAGCCAAAACATAACTGCTAGCTGCAGCAACAACTCTCCTTCAAACCTGCGCACAAGACTGCAACTGCACTGCGCAGAACTGGCTCTCTACAACTGCTGAGATGTGTCAAATGAGAGACTGACGCCCTGTATTTATAGTGGTTCTGACAGATTTACTGGGGCCGACTTCTCCTTCTGGGTACCTGTCTGTTCAGTGTATTATTATTGTTTCTGGCCGACTTCTTCTCTTGGAGGCTAATAACCTAATATAAATTATCTTCTTGAGCTGACAAGACTTCTAGGGTTATTAACCAACTCATTAAGATTTTCTCTTGCTTCCCAGAGTCTTCTATTATTGTCAGGTTTACACCTGGAGGTAAATACCTCCCGCATCTACCATAATATCAACACTCCCTCCTAGCTAGGGAGGTATTACAGGTAATGGTCTTGAGCACAAAAACATACCATTCACCCGGTAGCATCAACATAGTCATATAGACTATCTCATGACTAGATCATG
>SNQJ01S0041257.1:4508-32123 GCA_010110895.2 Picea sitchensis | reverse complement strand
GAACTTCTCCATAGCTGTAACGTTCTGCGGTTCCTTCTCTTTTCCTTCTTCAAACTCTGGTTTCATGATCTTTCCTTTCATGATATCCAACACTTTATTCTTGGCAAGGATGAGGTCAATCCTTGTCTGCCACACTCTGAAGTTAGAGGCTCCATCTAACTTGTTCTCTGACTTCATAGAATAGGTCATGGTTTCTTTGACTTGGTCAAACCCTAGATTTGACTACAAACTCAAACTTGACTTCTTGGCTTGCTGAGAGTACTGGGAGATGCGCTAGTCTAGGGCGCATTGATCTGTCTGGAGATTAGGTCAATCCCTTCACTTAAGGTGCCTCAACAAGAGGATTAAGGTTTTTGTAACTGCTCCTGCTAGTAACCCTAGCGGTAGTTCCTCAGCGAGCTTAATATCTTAGCGACTATGTTTCCTTCCAGCGTTTAGACTAAGTGAAGGAAGTGTGGGTCCATAACCCGTTAGAATATGAAGGATGTGTGCTTGTTTTACCATTGACAATACCCTTGTTACCCAACCATAGGCCGAAGCCACCCTCTGAGCACCTTAACCTTGACAGAGAATCACTCCGGAAGCAAACCCTAGGCTAGATAGCCAAACAAACGGTAGCGCACCTTTCCCCAAGGATAGCGCATCAACAAGAGTTGATCAGATAGTCCAAATCCTAGCCAAGATATAGTCCAAGCCAAAACATAATCGCTAACTGTAGCAACAACTCTCCTTCAAAACTGTGCACAAGACTGCATCTGCACTACGTAGAACTGGCTCTCTGCAACTGCTGAGATGTGTCAAATGAGAGACTGGCGCCCTATATTTATAGTGGTTATGGTAGACTTACTAGGGCCGACTTCTCCTTCTGGGTACCTATCTGTTCAGTGTATTATTATTGTTTCTGGCCGACTTCTTCTCTTGGAGACCAATAACCTAATATAAATTATCTTCTTGAGCCGACAAGACTTCTAGGGTTATTAGCCAACTCATTTGGGTTTTCTCTTGCTTCCCGAAGTCTTCTATTTTTGTCAGGTTTACACGTGGAGGTAAATACCTCCCGCAACTACCATAATATCAACACATTTGTTATGGTATATTTGGATGATATATTGGTTTATAGCTCTACCTAGGAAGATCACATCTCACATCTTATGTAGGTGTTAGAGATCCTGAAAAAACACCAGCTACTAACTAACCTTGAGAAATGTGAGTTTTCTTAATAGTAATTGGTGTATTTGGGTATGTGATCAGTGGAGGGGAACTCAAGATAGATCTCGCACAGATGGAGGTAATCGTGAAATGACTAGTTCCTACAACTGTCACTGAAGGTAGGATCTCTGTTGGGGCAACACAGAACTTGCGGAAGTTCATAGCTTAATTTTCAGCAGTAGCTGCACCACTCCATGCCATAATAACTAGTGGTAAGAATTTCCAGTGGGGTAAGAATTAACAAAAGGATTTCGATGAGTTTAAAAGAAAGACCATTCAAGTCCTAGTTCTTGCATTACCAAACTTGCAAAATATTTTCGAAGTGGAGACAGATGCAAATGGGTATGCCATGGGAGTAGTTTTGATGCAAGGAGGAAGGCATGTATGCTATCATTATGAATATTTCATAGGGAAATTCCTACCCTACTTATGAAAATGATCTCTATGCCCTGGTTCAAGCTGTCAAGAAGTGGAAGCACTATCTAATAGAAAAGGAGACCATCATCCACACATATCACCAACCACTATTGTATTTGTAGACCCATAGTCAATAAGAGTAAAGGCATCCATGGAGGGGTGCACTAAAGAGAAAAAATATCAGTTGGAGGAGTTTCTACAGGCACACAAAGGAGTATTCTAGGAGCCTAAAGGGATACCACCCAAGAGGGAAGTGGAACACGAAATACAATTATTGTCAGACTCCCCATTGTTGAACATTAGATTGTATAATTAGTTTGTTTTGGAATCAAATGAAGTGAAGAAGAAGTTGTTGGAGTAGCGAGTGATTCCACTGAGCACCTCACCTTGTGGGTCACCTATCATTATAGTACACAAGAAGGATGGGACTTGGTGGATGCGCATCGATTATAGAGCTTTAAACAAATTTACACTCAAGGATAGATACTCTCTACTCGGGATCAATGATTTGTTAGACCCACTGCAGCATGCCAAGTACTTCACCAAGTTGGATATGAAATTAGGATACCACCAGGTACGTGTCAAAAAAGAAGATACTTGGAAGACCGTCTTCAAGGCAAGCCAAGATAAGGTCTGTATGAATGGTTGGTCATGCCATTTGGCTTATGTAATGCTTCAACTACATTTATGAAACTGATGAATGATGTATTATGCCCATATTTAGATTCCTTTGTTAAGGTATATTTGGATGATATATTGGTTTATAGCTCTACTTAGGAAGATCACATATCACATATTATGTAGGTGTTAGAGATCCTAAAAAAACACCATCTACTAACTAACCTCAAGAAATGTGAGTTTGCTTAATAGTTATTGGTGTATTTGGGGTATGTGATCGGTGGAGGGGAACTCAAGATAAATCTCACACAGACAGAAGTCATCATGAAATGAATAGTTCCTACAATTGTCATTGAAGGTAAGAGCTTTGTTGAGGAAACACAGTATTACAGAAGTTCATAACTTCATTTTTAGTAGTAGCTGCACCACTCCATGCCATAATAGCTAGTGGTAAGAATTTCCAGTGGGGTAAGAATTAACAGAAGGATTTCAATGAGCTGAAAAGAAAGACCAGTCAAGCCCTAGTTCTTTCATTACCAAAATTGCAAAATATTTTCGAAGTGGAAATAGATGCAAGTGGGTATGCCATGGGAGTAGTTTTAATGCAAAAAGGAAGGCATGTATGCTATCATTATGAAATATTTCATGGGAAAATTCCTTCCCTACTTATGAAAAGGATCTCTATGCCTTGTTAAAGTTGTCAAAAAGTGGAAGCACTATCTAATAGGAAATGAGACTATCTATGCCTTGTTAAAGTTGTCAAGAAGTGGAAGCACTATCTAATAGGAAATGAGACCATCATCCCACGCAGATTACCAATCACTACTATATTTATAGGCCCATAGTAAGCTACAACAAACCAAACATTACAATTGGATGAGGTTTTTACAATAGTTTCATCCAGTCATCAAGTATAAGAAGGGAAACACTAATAATTTGACAAACATGCTTTCAAGGCCACCCACATCCAATATTACAGCTTTGGGAACCCTTATGCACATGGATCCTTTTAGCCATGATGCATACAAAGAGGCATACACAAAATATGAGGACTTCAAAGAGGTGTTTCAGAAGCTACATGACCAAATTCATGTTGAAGAAGTTGACGACAAGGTTGATTGTCATCTTCATAATGGATTTCTCTACAAGATATACAAGCTCTATGTTCCTAAAGGTGAAATATTGCAGGTTATCAGAGAGGCTCAGACCTTCAAGGTTGTAGGAAATTTTGGTGTTAGAAAGATAGTTGCTAACTTTCGAAGGTACATGCATTGGCCCGTAATGCAAGAAGATGTAGCACGATATATTAGAGGATGTATACTTTGTTGTACCAACAATCCCAATAATAGAAAGCAAGGTCTATACCATCCCTTACCTGTATCCACTTGACCTTGGAAAAATATTTCCATGGATTTTGTGGGAGGTTTAGCAACAACCAAGAACGAACATGACTATATTTTTATGGTAGTTGACATGTTCAACAATATGTGCATTCTTATGCCTTGTAAAAACACCATCAAAGGATAAGAAACAATAAGCATGTTCTTTGAATAAGTATGGGTGTACTTTGGGATACAAAAAAACATCATCTCAGACATGGATACTGGATTTATTAGTGTCTTTTGGACTACACTTTGGGAGAATATGGACCCGAAGTTGAAGAGATATACAACATTCCATCCACATAAGTAATAAATAAGACTTTGGTGCAGTTTTTGAGAGAAGCATCCGAATAGCTCAGATGAAAAATTAATCTATATTCAATACTCTTATAACATAGTAGTCCATACTTCTATTGGTAAGTCCCCTTTTGAAACTTGCTTTGAGTATTTTTCTCCTTCTCCCTTGGATGTTGCATATGTACATGAAGGAGGAGTGAGGGAAGACATCACGAGAGAAGCATTAAAATAAGAGAAGTTTATCGAAAATATTAGGTAGATCCTTTTGCACATATAGGAGACATTGAAGAAGTCACATGAAAGGTACAAGGCATGACATGATCAACACAAAATAGAAAAAATCATTCAAAGTGGGAGATAAAGTTTGGTTATAGTTGAACAAGGAAAGACTGTAGGGTCCTGATAATAAGATTAAGGCTCTACAATATGGCCCTTTTGAGGTATTGGAAAAAGTGGGAGATAATGCCTACAAACTCAATCTATCCCCACACATGTGTGTTTACTCAGTAGTGAATGTGGATGATTTGAAACTCTATGAGCCTTCCACGTTAGATCAAGAGGAGGAGTAGGTCCTACCTACCATAGAGGACTTATCAGCAGATGCTCATGCAGAGTTGGAAGAATATACAATTTTGTACAAGAAGTCCAAAACTACAAGACAAGGGTGACATGACCTTTGGCAGGCTGGGTTGAAAGGACAACTTCCAAGAAAAACAAAATGGTACTTCAGGGAGAAGGTAGAGTAAACATTTCCCCACCTCATTCAGTAAATATTTGGGGACCAAAAACCTCCCTAAACGGGGAGGTATGATCCGGATTAGATCATTATATTATTTGTCATCCATCTCGATGCTTCCAGAGAAGAAAAAATTGGAGAAATTATCCTGTAGAACAATTTTAATGATAGGTCCCAATTTAGAAAATTGGGTTCAAAAAATCGTCTGAAATATTCTTCAGCCATTTTGAGGCATCAAACGACATTTTTTTAGGTCTAAACCTATTATGGAGAAAGATTCTATATTTTACACACCAAGAGATTACCAATGGTTGATATGTGAAAGTTATGCCTCCCGCAAGTTGACCTATCGTATTGACCACCATGGTATGAGTGGATGGCATGTCAATCCCCATTATTTAAAATGTGTGGGGATAACAATGTGGGGAATTTTAATAAGATTCTAGAAGGTCTAAAACTTATCACTAATTGAAAGTTGAAGAAGTCAAAACCCTACCCCTCAATGACTATTGAGCTATGCTAAATATTGTGCCGCTAGGAAGAGAAGGGGTTCCATTTTTTTTCATTGTATTTTGTTCCATAACTGAGCAAAACATTTGAGAGTGGTTTTGTGAGCATAATAGAAGAGGAGGAGGAGGATTATGTAGCAACTATTTAGGCCATAGTGTCAAAAGGTAACTCCATAGTGAGTTTCCATTCCTTTGAATGTGCATTTTAGAACTGAAGAAAAGAGAGCAGAGCATAGGCCTCACCTTCTGGTCAGGTTTTCTCCCGTATTGGGTTTTCCAAATCAAATCTTCTATTCATTCGTGTAAATGGTGCATATTTTTTCATGTTCTTTCATTTTTATATTTCAGTTATTTCTTAAATTCAAGCCAAGCTAGTAATTAACTAAGCTAGGATCTAAGAAAATAAACTGTAAAAATTTAAGATTTCAGAATAGTTTAAGATATGTTGTGACAAATTGTTCTAGTGGAATGTCCATGATAGTTTATAGATCATATTGGTATTAGAGCCAAGTTTCTATGGGGTATTTGTGGGAATTTGTAGGGATCTGGGAATCGAGTTAAGAAGAAACTTGCAAAACGCTAGCCATGGTAAATGAGTCTGTTTATAACAAATCTCGAGATCCAACAGATGAGATATTTTTGAGGATATAAGAGAAAGTCCCTGACATATCTCGCAATATGTACCTCCTCATGACGGATATAGCAAGCAATCTCAGACCATATGGAGAGGTTGGAGGCTTTAACTTTGAGATCAGATCAAAAGGGAAATCAAAAGATAATGAAGACCCGAAAATCAATCGAGGAAAGAGGCCGAGAAAGAGAAACCTAGTTCGAGTGCTATTAACCTTTTACAGTCCCTATTCAATATGGAAGCGAAAGTGGACATAAATCCATACCAAGGTCATATCGATGCATTAAAACTAAGTCATTGGTTGCAATGACTAGAAGATTATTTCAACGTTCACCATATAGATTAGGAGCAAAAAATATAATTTACTAGACTACAATTAGAGGGCCATTCTTTAACTTGGTGGGAAAGTCACACATAGATAGTTAGGATGGAGGGTGATCCACCAGTAACTAAGTGGGAGGATTTCAAAACCATCATTATTTCCTAGTTCTATCCTATTGGATATGTAGAGGACTAATGGATCCGTTGGCATTACTTCAGGCAAAGACAAGGGTATAGTGTACAAGAGTACACCATTGATTCAGAAAGATGGCCATCATGTTGGGTATCTCTTCCAAGAACTCATGCGTACTTCTCAAGTATCTGAAGGGTCTACATAGTCATCTACGAAAGAAAGTGATTTTTTCAAGCCAAGGAAAGTGGACAAGGCATGCGTACAGACACAATATCTGGAAAATATAGGCCACAAAAAAATGAAGCTACATTGTTCCAAGCAGAAATAGAACCATGAATATTCCAAGGAGGGGAAGAAGTGGAAGGGGGGGAGGATAAGAAGACGATATCCACTACACATTAGTGCAAGGATCCCAACAACCATTGTAACCATTGCAATATTAATGATCACATCGAGGAAAAGTGTTGGAAACTACATCAAGAGCTAACCCCGAAGAACCGCAAGAAGGATGCAAAGAAATAAAACATTCTAGCCACATATTCGAGAAATCGGATCGAACACAACTAAGACGTGGATGAGAATATTGTTTACACATCAGTGTAGAAGAAGGTGAATCTAAGTAACCTTCATCACCAGGAAGAGAAGGAGATGAATAAACTCTTTCACATCAAGATCCAGGTCAAGAAGACCAAGATATACGCTTTGTTCAAATTTAGTTCATGGGATAATCTCATAATAGTGGATCTGGTCAACAAGCTTGGAATGGAGGTTCGTGATCATCCTAGCCCATATCCATTGGGTAGGGTAAACAAGGATGTAGACATCAAAGTAACAAAACATTGTAAGATTAAATTTGTTGTTAGTAATAACTTTATTGATGAAGTGGTGTGGGATGTACTACCCCTAGACGTGTGTGGTGTAGTGTTTGGGAGCCCCTACAGTTATATGAGGGATTCAATATTCATGCAGAGAGCCAACTAGTTTCCCTTGATCAAGGATGGGAAGTCTAAATAAAGCAATGGTTAGGCCTCACCTTCTCGCTGGTTTTTCTCCCATAATGGGTTTCCTTGGTCAAATATTGTATTCATTTGTGTGGATGGTATGTGTTTTGTGCATGTTCTTTCATTTTTGTATTTCAGTTATTTCTTAAATTCAAGCAAAGCTAGTAATTAACCAATATGGGATGTAAGGAAATATACTGCAAAAATATAAGATTTCAGAATAATTTAAGATTTGTTGTGACGAACTGTTCCAGTGGAATATCGACAATAGTTTATGGATCAAAGGCTTGCTTGGAAATTAGATCAATTTTTTTCTCCATGTAATTAAACTTATTTTAGATAGTCGAGTGAGGGTGATCTATAAACTATCGTGGATTCCATTGGAACATTTTGTCACAACTAGTCTTGTATTATACTTTTTTTTATTATACATATTTATTTCCTTAGATTTATTATCACTAGCTTATTGCTCAAATTTATGAAAATAACTAAAATATGAAAATGAAAGAACTTGTAAAAGAATAAACCATCCACATTGTTATCCCCCATTTCTAGGGATAACTAAGAAGATGATGTCTTGAGGCCCTCAAGTTGCAGACATGGAGCGCCGAGGGATAGATTGACTCATGATGTCCACCTACACGTATGGAAACCCACTTCAACACCCCGCTTCTCTGGTTCATCATGCTGGCATCCCCCACATCAACCTGTTTATGGAAGACAATGGATCTTGCTCCATGAGGTACATGTCATGTATTGTGGTAAGTGATTCGTAAAGATATTTTAAAGACTATGGTTGAGTTTTAAAACATGAGTTCATTAATCATTTAAGAAAATGTTGAAAGAGGAAGAATTAATGATGTAACATGACAACCATAAAAAGATATACAGATATGGAAATAAGCACAATAATCAACAAACCATAACAACAAAAGTTGTTAATGGAGTTCAACAATATCGCCTACGTCTCCGGGGAAGAGCCAAAATTTTTACAAAATGATTTGGCTATGTTCTGCTAGATCTCGAGAATCCAACACAACTGACGGCACTAGAAACGAATGAATGAAGCTCCCGAAAATGGCCCACAAAGTTGCTCTCCTCAATGGCTTCCCTGCATAAAAATGGCTTTGGCTTTTCAATTCTTCAACATTTCTCTATTTTGAACCTCCCTAAGGTTGTCAAGAACCTCTGGTTTATATAGGCTTGAAGTGGGTAACAACCTCCCAAATTCTCCCCAAGATCTGGCCTCAAAAAGAGCTCCAGATCCTCCAATAATGGTCAAAATCTCCCAAAACTAGCTTAAAATCCATTAAAAATCTTATAATATAGTTAAAAAACCCACAAATTGGAAAATAATAGGGCACAACCCCCGATCCTCAGGATCCTGGTCACATGCGCACCCTCCATGTGGCCATGGGCTGGCGCTAACTTACTGGCCCCCTCCAGTCCTGGCTTCTGGTCGTATGCACCGACCATATGGTCATGCCCTTACCTTCCACGTGCCCTATACCGTTGTAGCCTTTGGTTATAATTTTTTGGTTACACGCCCTGGTCGATGGGCTAGCCTGACCGACTGTGCACTATCCCCACATATCCACACTAACAGTAGAAGGTCGGGGTCATATGCAAGGTTATATGGTGAAGTTTGCTTTCGAGGTTGGGGCTAGGACCTAGCCCTAAACTCTGCCCGAAATACAATATGACAAGTTTAAATATAATATGTGAACCTTATGGTATAAGACCTACCATGGGCGCGCTGGTAGCTCGACCCTGCCAAAACTCTTCCACCTAGACCGGAGGTCACGAGTTCGACTCCGGTGGAGTCCGTAATATTTTTCCCACTGTCAACCAATGAAGGGGTGCCATGTGGAAACCCACGACTGGGCCATGTGGCACCATTACATTCGCCCACAACTATGCCACATGTCCAAATGTGATTAGACCATGTCTGCCACACCTGCCCAGTCAACCTGCCAGTCCAGTGAGCTGCCACTTGTCGTATGACTATACAGACCTTGCCACATCAGTCCATGCCAAGTCAGTTGTATGGATGTGCCACGTGTCACCCTTGCAGTGGTGCCACGTGTCACAATATAATTCGTCCACCTGTCAACCATCAACTGCCTAGTCAGCATGGCAACGCATCATTGCCACGTCACCTGTACGGTCGTATGAAATGTACGGTCAACTGCCACATCAACATTGTACGGACTGTACAGTCAACAAATTTTTCCATGTTTGGCAAAATGAACAGATCGCGATATATTTTTCATATAGTGTCTATTTGATCTCGTTCAAGTTGTGCTGGTTTCATAATAATGAGCCCTACCCACACGTCAGTTTTGAAGTGATTATGAGCACTTTGATTTTTAGGCCATCCTGGACCCATTTTGGTTCCTGGATCCATTTTGGATCACGCCTCCCCACTAAGACCTTTTGGTCCTCCAAAATGATACTAATCAATCATCAAGTGCGGGATAGGCCACCCCACTTGTTCTTTGTCTTTAAACTCTGTCATGTGCATCTGTCTCATCAAGATCAACTGTAAAACAACCATGATAACTGACAACATATTGTTAGCCACTTGTACTCTGTCACATCTTACTGAGGCCACTATCACCCATGTTGACAACATTACTAATGATAACACCAGAAATATGACTGCAAATGAGCTAATATTTTTGTAATATTTGCACGACATTAGCTTATCTTGAAGAAAAGTATGATTGAACTTCCATTCTACAATCATCTCATGTTCTTGCTTAAGATCAATTACTTGATTTGGCACAATTATAGGTGTGTTGATTGCATGAGTTGCCTTCCTTAATTGTTCCATTGTTTGAAGAGATTGTTTTGCTTTTAAAAGATGAGCATGTACCACATATTCATTGCCTGCTTTAATTAAGTGATATTGATTATGTTCCCTGTAGAAGATTGCTTTGCAATCATACAAATAAGGTATGCCTAAGACCATTCCACATTCATTGAGTGGCACCACATCACATGTTACCTCATCCACAAACTTAGATGAAATTGCAAACTTTAATTTGCATTGCTTTGTTATGTGAAATTTATGGTTGTTGCTTATCCATTTAAGTGAGTAAGGCTTATGATGCATCTGAGTGTTTAATCCCAATTGTTTAACCACTTCCTCCGAAATCAAGTTAGATTGAGATCCACTATCTATCAATGTGTCGACCTTAGTATGCCTAATTATGACCCTTATGTGAAACAATTTACTTCTAGAATCATATCCATCACCAATTTTACCTATCAAACCAATCGTTGAAATTTTAGATTCATCACCCGAATCCGATCCCGAGTCTGTTGGTCGTGATACTGCTGGAATTGTTTGTCTCCCTTTCCTATCTTTGAACCACTTTGGTCTCCTCTCGGGATGAAATTTCCAACAATGGTCATCATCATGTCCTTCTTTCTTGCAATGCTTGCAAGAGAGCTTCTCTTCCTTTCTTGCCACTGAATTTGCCTTCTTTCCATTCCACTTCCTTTTGTCCTCTTTTCTCGAAGACGATTCCCCTGATACACCAACTCTTGTTTTCCCTACCTCAATGTATGTTGCTTGAACATAAACCTCATCAAGATTAGTAGGTCCAAACATAAATACATTATTATGAATATGTGCCGGTAAACCTCCTATATACTTCATAAGAGTTTATTGGGTATGTAATGGAATGTCTAACATTAATGCCATCTTACAAAATTCATCTGTGTATTCTTGCAATGTTTGTCACTTTCTTAGTTTAATACCTTGCCATTCAATTAAAGCCTTCTCTTTATAACCCAAAGGATAAAGTTGTTTTCTAAGTGTAGAAATAAAAACTTGCCATGATGGAAATACATTACCTACTTGTTGCGTGCCATTTTGCAACTTGCTTTGCCACCATATGAGTGTTGTGCCTGCAAGACGAAGCGATGCCAACTTGATTTGAGTTGCCTCATCCTTGATTTGTTGTACACTGCAATAAACTTCCATATGTATGACCCAGTTATCAAGCCTCTCTGCATTGACTTCACCATCATACATAGGTAATTCAAACTTCACATCAAGCTTAAGTATAGGCATATCATGTTTATGTTTATGGAAATGTTTTCTTGCGGTGGATTTGGAACTTGTACTTGAAGAAAAAGAAGAAGTTGATGGAGAAGAAGGAGGTGAAGGAGGAGTTTCAGGAGGATCCTCTCCTTCTTCACTTTTGACCTTTGAAGATTCACCTAGAATCAGTCTCTTTTGCTCCAAGTAATCATCATATATAACCTTCACCATCTCCGACATGACAAAGAAAGTTTTTCGAAACTCTTTCTTCTCACGAGAAAGTCCCTCTTCCGATGCCATCTTCTCACTTTGAGAATTTCTCTTTCTTGATCCAATCTGAAGATTCTCTTCAACAAGCTCGCCTTCACCACGATTCATATTTTCCCTAGAAATCATGCAAACTCAAAAACCAACCGTCAACTACCTCTGATACCACTTGATCCGTAAAGATCTTTTAAAGACTATGGTTGATTTTTAAAACACGAGTTCATTAACTATTTAAGAAAATGATGAAAGAGGAATAATTAATGATGTAACATGACAACCATAAGAAGATATACATATCTGGAAATAAGCACAAGAATCAACAAACCATAACAACAAAAGTTGTTCACGGAGTTCAGCAATATCGCCTACGTCTTCGGGTCTTTGTCTCAGTGGGTGAGGCTTTCTTATTTCTCTTCAAAGCTTCAAAGTACCTCATAAAAGTGCCAAAAGGATTACAAAATGATCTGGTTGTGTTCTATTATATCTCAAGAATCCAACATAACTGACAACACTGAAAACGGATGAACGAAGCTCCTGGAAATGGCCCGCAAAGTTGCTCTCCTCAATGGCTTCCCTACATAAAAATGGCTTTGGCTTTTCAATTCTTCAACATTTCTCTGTTCTGAACCTCCCTAAGGCTATCAAGAACCTCTGGTTTATATAGGCTTGAAGTGGGTAACAACTTCCCAACTTCTCTCCAAGATTTGGCCTAAAAAAGAGCTCTAGATCCTCCAATAATGGCCAAAATCTCCCAAAACTAGCTTAAAATCCATTAAAAATCTTATAATATAGTTAAAAAACCCACAAATTGGCAAATAATAGGGTGCAACCCTCAATCCTTGGGCTCTTGGTCACATGCGTGCCTTCCAAGTGGCTTTGGGTTGGCGCTGACTTACTGGCCCCCTCCGGTCCTGGCTTCTCGTCGTATGCACCGACCATATGGTCGTGCCCTTACCTTCCACGTGCCCTATACTATTGTAGCCCCTGGTTATAAGTCTTTGGTTACGCGCCTTGCTCGACGGGCTAGCCCGACCAACCGGGCACTATCCCCACATATCCGCGCTAACAACAGAAGGTCTGGATCATATGCAAGGTTATATGGTGAAGTTTGCATCGGGGGCTAGGGCTAGGCCCCAACCCTTAACTTCACCTGAAATACAATATGGCAAGTTTAACTATAATATGTGAAACTTATGGTATAAGACCTATCGTGGGCGGGCTGGTAGCCCGACCCTGCCAAAACTCTTTCGTCCGAACTGGAGGTCACGGGTTCAACTCCGGTGGAGTCCATAATATTTTTCCCACTATCAACCAATGAAGGGGTGCCACGTGGCAGCCCACGATTAGGCCATGTGGCACCATTAAAATCGCCCACAACTATGCCACGTGTCCAAATGTGATTGGACCACATCTGCCACACCTGCTAGTCCAGTCAGTTGTCACGCGTTGTACGACTGTACGGACCTTGCCATGTCATCCCATGCCAAGTCAGTTGTACGGACGTGCCATGTGTCACCCTTACAGTGGTGCCATGTGTCACAATATGACTCGTCCACTTGTCATCCATCAACTGCCCAGTCAACATGCCAATGCATCACTGCCACATCACTTGTACGGTCGTACGAACTGTACGGTTAGCTGCCACGTCAACACTGTACGAACTGTACTGTCAGCAAAATTTTGCATGTTTCGCAAAACGAACTGACCGCGATATCTTTCGCATACGATGTCTGTTTAAGCCCGTTCAAGTTGCGTTGGGTTTGTAACTATGAGGCCTACACACACATCCGTTTTGAAGCAATTATGAGAACTTTGATTTTTAGTCCATCCTGGACCCATTTTGGTTCCTAGATACATTTTGGATCGGTAAGTGTCACTTTAATATTTGAGGCATTTGAATATGTTGCATTTAAATATACTTTTTCTTATAGAATGTCTGCTTGGAAATTATGCTATTTTCCCTGTTTCACGTAGGTGGTTGACATTGTGCCCTAGTAAGTGATCACCCTTGGGTTTGATACTAGGAGGTCTCTTTGATGAGTCATCGTACCATTCTCAATCATACTTATCATTTTCGTCTTCTTATCTTTTGGGATTTTTGGGTGTACTGACCTAAGAAGAGATTGTACTTCATTTCATGGGAAGAAGGGGCTGACGACCCAAAGAGAATGTAGCTGGGAAAATATAAAAGCCAAAATTATAACCTTCCATATGCTCTCCCAAAGAGGTCTTGAGAACAAAGGAAATTGAAGACCCGCAAAAAAATAAATCACATTATATAGATGTCCTACTTGTTGAGGTGTGTACATTCATGTGATGTCCCTTTCTTTCCATGAATATGGCACCCTGTGTACCTTTAGCTTCAAATGACATTTTGGTACTGCCTTCAAGTCTTATGTTACCCATTTGGAGTACCCAATTGTTTTTGACTTTAATTAATTAATGGAAAATGAATGGGCTTGGAAAAAGGATGCATTGAAAACGAAGGTGCAACACACCCTCTATAAAGGCACCCATAAATGAGACAGTACGAACTCTTGTATGTCATGAACCCCATGCTAAAAATTCGTACCCCCCATCCATTCCATCTTCTTTACATGACTTAAAGAGGGTCCAACAGGGAAACACTCCTTGACTTGAGGAATGACTCACCCAATAGGTCACCTTGATAACCCTCCCATACCTAAACTTAGAAAGTTGCATAGGGTCTTTGAGCACTTGTTTAATTTGATTAGGTAGTTTCGATGCACATGTTTATGTGGCTCTTGTATTAAATGTGATTTTACTTGCTATGATACATTTGAGTTGAGACCCTTGGAGGGTGCACTCACTCGTCTTTGCAGGACCCTGTTTGGTGGATGTTTTGAAGGAACAAGCCTAGCTTGGGCCTTCTTGGGGGCATAAATCCCATGGATGGATGCCATGAACTAGACCTTGGGACACTACGGATGATGGACATTGCCTTTGGAGGCAAGGGAAGACACCTTGGAGAACCTCACCTAGCCCTTACCAACGCAATGACTTGCCTTTGAAGGCTAAAGCGCTACACTTTTGGGGTTGACGTCTTGTTTGGGGATAGGGTTTGATGATGATGGTGATGCTTGATGAGGGTTTGGCATGATGGATTGGAGGACACTTGGAATGAGGACACATGGCCTTTGGAGGCCCAACACTCTCTTCAACAACACAACGATTTCCTTAAAGTGCCAAATCGTCACCCTTTTAGGGTATGACGTCATGTTTCTAAGGTTTCTTTATGTGTAAAATCAAATTATGAATTTTAAAGGGGAAATTAAAGGGGGCCAACCTCCTTAATTGTGTTTTACCCTAATGATATGTGGACAAACTTTATTTTTAGTCCTTATATAAATAAAGGGTAAAGATAATTTAATTTTCATAACTCACTCTCTCTTAAGTGAAGACATTCTTGGCTAAAATTTTTGCCCTCTTTGGGCAAATCGATTTCTCTCTCTTGTGCAAATTTTTGGATGCTATATTAACTATTGTGGAGCTAAAGTGGTGCGCTACCTTCTTGGATACTTGTCATTGCATGTGGATGAAATTTGCTTGATAGATAAGAGTTTGATTTTGCTATATTGTGGAATTGGTAAGAAATTTTCTGCAATTGTTGGTAATTTCTTCTTGTTTCATCTTGTTCTTGTTTATAACCCTTGGATAAGTATAAGGGTATACACCCTCCACCAAGTTCATCTTATTTGTTATTGGATAAGTAATTTTTCAAAGGTTGCTAGGAGTAGTACAAGGGCGTACACCCTCCTAGATTTACCTTCCTAGGTCTTGCATACTATAGGAAGTAAAAGGGATTACACCCCTAGAGGAGTTGCAAACCTAGACTTTAAACCCAAGACTCCATAACCCATTGGAAATGAACTAATGTATTTTTGCATTGGAGAAATAAAATACTTGCATTGTAATGCGTGATTTTACGAGATATTGAATTTGTCTAAATTGGAATCAATTCTATGCTTTACTAGCTTGCTTGAGCCACCGAGGCGTCTACCTTAGCCAAGGATATTTTGTTTCTATTACAAATTTAATGCTACAACCATTAGGGCTATAGAAAACATCTTCTTTTACTCATAACTCACTTGCAAACCGCTGAAATTACGTGTAAACTTGTACTCTTATTCTACTGCTTATTGTCTATATTTTCGACAGTTTACTTTTCAATTTTCGTGGTTGGAATTTTCTGTTGGAACAAACTTTTGCTACATCCATAGGGATGCTCTAATATGCTTCTGAAAACATCATCTAACATCCCTAATTGACTGTCAAAACTTGTTCTAAAGTATTGGAAATTTATCTACTTGTTTAGTGCTTCATTGTCCAATAAATATTTGATGCTTTTGATGGTTATTTCTACAGTAAGTAACATATTTGATTGTTGATACATACATTTGTTTATTTTTCAATTTGGGACATCAAGCTTCACTTGTTTTTCCCTTTGATCTTTAGGCTTGTATCTCGATTTTTTGTCTTGTCTCGGGCAAGTGCAACACTCTGGTGCAGGTACTCAAGTCTTTGGAAACCATCCTCCATCCACAAGACTCATTTCCAAGCTCCCATCCTTCTTCCATCATTTACCTAAGGGGTTCCTCTCATTATCTCTCCATCTTATGTCTCAATCCCCCTAGGGTCATCGAGATTCCCTCCTTGAGGTGATCACATCATCTCTAAAGCAAGGGGAGTACCTATCTGAGGTGAGAGTGGGTAGGTATTCCCACAGTTGCCCCATGTTTGTGGATTGGGTCAAGCTTTTCCCAACCTACAATCCATGCGATAACACACACAATTGAACACAAGATGTATCATGGAAAACACGATAAGGGAGAAAACCCAACTAGAAGGTGAGACCCAAACTCTGTTTTCTTTTCTTTAGTTATGAAATGCAAGTACAAATAAAGTGGACAATCACTATAGTTGATGCCAAAGAACTAGGGAGTTCCTAACACCAACATTCTGAACCTCTTGATCGGCTAAACCAAGAAGAGACGAGAATAGTCACCATGCTTTATAACTTAAACATAAAACACATTAGACCCTAACAACATAGAAGTCTAAGCATAAATCTTATATTTATTATTTTGAAATATTTAATTTTATTGTGTTTTATAACTTATATTATTTTGTATTTATTTTCGTATGTGAAATGTAAAATAAATAAAATTAGTATTAAAATTTTAAGTGCAAAAATTGAAGGACAATTAAACTAACTAAACTCTAAGTTAAAAGAAAACCCTAAAGTTGAAGGACTAAAATTTGTATTCCATGATTTTTGTAATTATAATTTTTTTTTTATATATTTTTAGCTGCTTTTTGCTTTTATTTATGAAATATAAATTAAAACAAAAGTAAATGTAACATCATAATATAAATGTTAAAGTGGAATGTTAAATGAAAATAAAATAAAAGATTAATGTGAAACTTAAACAAACTAAAAGTAGTTAGTAATTGATTTAAAGAAATAAAAAACTAAACTAAAAACAAAAAAGAAAAGAAGAGAAGAGATTATATACAATTGAAACTAATATAATACAGTAAAAAGAGAAATAAATTTCAGAACCCAAAAGAGTTTGATCTTTTATTTTAAAATGACCTCCATACATTTTTTGGATTCTTTGAAGCTTTCAAGCTCTTGCATAGATTTGGATGAGAGTTATAGTCTTTCACCATTCTAGATGGTTTCATCCTCATTACAATAGAACAACCAAGAACGAAAGAAAAAAGAAGAAAGTTGAGCTGGACATGAAATAAAGCAATGGTGGTGATGACACAAGGTGAAAATCTATATATAAAAATTGACCAGTGCTGAGAAAATCAGACTTAAAACACAACAAACTTGATATGTAAACCATTCACCTTATGAGCACCAGCAAAAGCTCATCCTCACTTCCTCTCTTCCACTACTTTGCAAGACATCCTTGCTGCCAACAACTTCATCAAATCCATGTTGAAAGAATGGAGGGTGAATGATAAAATGAAAGAAAAAAACCTCATAAGACTCCTTGCATACCTCCTCTAAACAATTTGTTTCTCCCTTCTTTGGTTACTTGTTGCTTATTTTATATCATTTGGTAGACAGTTCCAGCAGTTAGAACTGTTTTAAAACTGAATAAACTGAAGCCCAAACCTTTTGAGTTAATAAAAATCTCGTTATTTAATTCCTTTATGTGTGCTTGTCCATAATATTCACAATAGAAACTATTTTTGCTAGCTTTATATATATATATATATATATCAAAGCGTGTAGTAGGACCTTCCTTTGCCGACTTTTCATCCAAATAAGGATAATGCTCACATGATCTTATACATGGGTAACATTGTAGCCATTGTTTTGGGGTAACATTGTTTTGGCTTCTTTGTCTAATGATGAACAGTCTTTGTCATCTGGCTATGTGAGTGAAAACAATCTCTTGAATAATTAAGATCAGGAGAATTATAGTTACGAAAAGAGTCCATTATAAGGTAGAAAATATTCTTGCTTTCAATCCTCGATTTCTTTACCAACATTACTTTGATTATCTTCATACTTTTCCGTCATAACAAACAATTGCATAGTCCACAAAATTGCGTACAATTATCATGTCTTCACCACTGGACTTAAGCACCTTCATTTAATCGCCTTTGATTACCAACTAGTTATAGTATAAGCGCCTGATTACCAAAAAGTACCAATATAGATGACAAATTATATAATGATCCAATTTGGATCATATCTCCCCATTTTGAGAGGATTTTGGTCTCTAGAATATTTTATTGAATCAGGTGAGGAAATTTTTCCTCTACCTTTTCCCTGGAGTACCATTTTTCCTTGCGTGGAAGTTGTCCTTTAAACCCAATCTGCTAAAGGTCATACTACTCATATATGGTAGTTCTAGACTTCTTCTACAAAGTTGTATCTTCTTTCAACTCTTCTTGAGCTTCTGATGCCAAGTCCTCTATGGCAGGTAGGACCTACTCAGTTTCCTAATCCAACATGGAAGGCTCATAGAATTTCAGATTTTCCACTTTCACTACTGAGTAAATGCGCATGTATGGAGGTAGATTGAGTTTGTAGGCATTATCACCCACATTCTCCAATATCTCAAAAGGACCATACCTCAGAGCCTTGATATTCTTACCAGGATCTTACAATCTTTCCATTTTATCTATGACCAAACTCTGTCTCCCACTTTGAATGATTTTTCAATTATGCAATGATCATGTCAGGCCTTGTACTTTTCCTGTGATTTATTCAATGTCTCATGTACTTGCAAATGGATCTACCTAATCTTTTGAACAAATTTCTTTGCTTTCAATGCTTCTCCTATGACATCTTCCCTCACTCCTCCTTGTTTTCCATAAACAACATCCAAGGACGAAGGTGGAAAATACCGAAAGCAAGTTTCGAATGGATACTTACCGGTAGAAATGTGGATATTGCGATTATAAGAGTGTTAAATGTAGATCAAGTTTTCATCCTAGGTATTTGGATGCTTCTGATTATAACCCCTCCAAAGGTTTACCAATGTCATGTTGACTACTTATGTCTACCCATAGGTCTGTGGATGGAATGTTGTAGATCTCTTCAACTTTGTGTCCATCTTTTCCCAAAGTGTAGTCCAAAAGGCATTGATAAATGTAGTATACATGTCTAAGATGATGCTCCTTAGTATCCCAAAATGCATCCAAACCTTTTCAAAGAACATGTTTGTTGCTTCTTTTCCTTTGATAGTCATTTTATAAGACACAAGAATGCACATCTTGTTGAATCTATTAACTACCACAAATAGATAGTCATGTCATTTCCTAGTTGTTGGAAAATTGCCCATAAAATCCATGGAAATGCTTTCCCAAGGTTGAGTGGGTACAGGTAAGGGATGGTATAATCCTTGCTTTCTATTATTGTGCTTGCATGTAAAAAAAAGTATGCATCATTTATTATACCAAGTTACATCTTCTTGCATTATGGACCAATATACACACATTTGTAAGTTAACAATTGTTTTGGTTAATGTAGATCTTGTCTAGCTTGTAGATCAACCCATTATGGAAATGATAATTAGCCTTACCGTCACCTTCTTCTACATGAATTTGTCCCTATTGTAGTTGGAACAACCTCTTTAAAGTCCTCGTCTTATTTTTATGTGTCTTTGTATGCAACATGGTTGCAAGAATCCATGTGCATAAGAGTTCCCAAAGATATAATATTGGATGTGGGTGGTTTTGAAAGAATATCCACCAAATTATTGGTGATGGCCTTTTTATATTTGATGACAACATGCAACTATTGCAAAACCCCCATCCACTTGTAATGTCTAGTTTGTTGAAGCTTACGTTGGGCCTACAAATACTACAATCGTTGGTGATCGGTATGGATAACGGTTTCCTTGCCCATCAACTAGTACTTCCACTTATTAACAACTTGAACCAAGGCATAGATTTCCTTATCATATGTAGGATAGTTCAAGATTCCCCAATGAAATATTTCAGAATGATAGCATAGTGGCTTTCCTCACTACATTAAAATCGCTCCCATATCATATCCACTTGCATC
Organism: Picea sitchensis; assembly: GCA_010110895.2. Lineage (NCBI taxonomy): Eukaryota > Viridiplantae > Streptophyta > Pinopsida > Pinales > Pinaceae > Picea > Picea sitchensis. The sequence continues at coordinate 11,991 of SNQJ01S0041257.1, read as the reverse complement.
TTTATCCACTTTGAAAGGATTCTACAAGTTAGGTAACATCAGAATTGATGCTTTACTAATATTTCATTTCAATTTTTTGAAAACTTTCTACTAATTCTTTCCCCACTTGAAACTCTTACCATTAGCTGTTATGGCATGGATGTTGCAGCTATCACTAAAATGGATGTTGTGAACTTCCATAGGTAATGTTCTTCCCCAACAAAGCTCCTAAATTCAATGACATTATTATGAATTGGCCACTTGATGATGGGCTCCATATTCGCAAGATTTTTCTCGAGTTCCCCTCCATCAATCACATACCTCAAATACACCAATATATATTGAGAAAAATCACATTTCTTGAGGTTTGTCAACAACTGATGTTTTTTCAGAGTCTCTAACACCTACATGAGATATGATAATACAAGAGGAAGACATGGTTGAGAGGAGGAGCGCTGAAATGCAACTTGGTAGGATTGGTGGGGCTTCAGCACGGATTGCGAGGATGCTGCGGGGAAAGCTTCCAAGAGGGTTGTGGGTTCAAGCTGGAATGACCGAGGTTGATGGTTTTCTTCCCACGGGCCGTGCCGAGCTTCCCCCCTCCAAGCTTGCGGGGTCTTGGCATCGTGAGCGACCTCTAAGACGGCGAGGAGCCCACGAAAAATGCACATGAAGGTTTGAAAGCGAAATGGAGAATGCAGAGCTGGAGATCTGGCAACCGAAATGAAACAGGCACTATGGCAGAGACCCCATGACGATCGAAGAAGCGTGGACACGGGGTTAGAGGCGTGAAAGGAGCGTCACCTGGCGCCATGAAAGCGCGCTGCGAGGATTCGCAGAGCTCGGGGCAAAATCGAATCAACCCGAATTGAGAGTGAAGAAGGTGGGGTGGCGGCAATTAACGTAGAGGGCCTTGACTTCATGGCTGGGATGTGGCGAAGATGCGCCATGTCGGATTAAGAGTGGCCAAGTGATGACGTAGGGCCTTGACATGACCGGGGAGGGGATGTGGCGAAGGGAGTACGCCATGTGGATTAAAGAGTGGCCAAGTGGCGGCTAGCCTAGGTGGGGCTGTCATATCAAGGGAACACCCCATCCGGGGGAAGATATTTGGAGTGAGCGATGTTTTTACAAGAAATGATTGTGGGGTGATTGGGATTGGTAGAAGGGGTGCCAAAGAAGAAACCTTCTTTGAGCTCGACTTCGAAATTTGCCAACTAGTCCGCTACTTGATTGGTCGTTCTTCTGACGTGTGACAGAAGGATTACCTGTTACGGTTGAAGAATAGTTTTTATTCTGTAGAGCCCATTCATGAGTCGCCAGCTGGGAGATAGATTCTTCAGATCTGCCCCATTGAGCAGATGAGAAAGGAGCTTGATCACAATTTGCGAATCGCCTTTCGTGATTAGGGGAAAGAGAGCTTGCTTCAAGGCAGCTTGCAATCCATAGAGAATACTCCAGATTTCTGCCGCGTTATTGGTATTGTGCCCCATGCTACCTGCTAGGAGGTGTATGATTTTGCCGTCACTATTTCGAATGACCGTACCATAACTAGCTGGTCCTAGGTTTCCTTTGGAGGCTCCATCAAAATTAAGTTTGAATAATTTCGTGGGTGGAGCCTCCCAATGAGTAGGGATGGTCTTGCATCCCTCAATTTCCATGAGCCGAGTTGGGGTTGGGGTGATATTTAAATTACAAGCTCTGATGATATGATTTTCATTCTGTTGACTTTGGAGGTCCTGCTCTGTCCATGGATGCAACAAGATGGTTTCATTGATATTGGTATGGATTATGGTCCAAACCTCTTGTCAAGTTCTGGTGACCGAGTTGAAGATTCTCATGTTCCTTTCTTTAAAGATTTTCTAGAGGATGAAGCCTAGGAGTAGTTGCCAGATTCGATTGAGAATTGGAGAGTGGAAAAACGAGCCTCTCCAATCCTCAATAGTTTCCTTTGGGCCCAGGCGGTTTCTGTCCGAAGTTTTAATGATGCTAGCGCTCTGATCCCATATGCTTGAGATGTAGGGGCAGAGGTTGAGGAGATGATTTAGAATTTATTCCTCTTGTTTACAAAGCTGACACCAAGAAGGGCGAATAAACCCCCGTTTCCTTAAGTTATCCCAAGTGAGGATGTTGTTGTGTGCCACTAGCCAGAGGAAGGTGCAGAATTTTGGACATGATTTCATGCCCCAGATTTTCCCCTAGATCTCCTCTCAAGGCAAGGTGTTGTGGCCTGCTTTTATGGAGTATGCTTCAGGAATGTTAAAGGATCCTGTGGGGGAATGGCCCCACCGAAGAATGTCCTCCCCTTGATGACATAAGATTTTCCATGAGGCAAGATGCTCCTGTAGGAATCAAAGGTCGACAATAGGGGGGATATTTAGATGTTCGTGGGTGTTTTTCCAGGTGCGCCATAAGTCTCCTGGTTCAAAAGGCTTCCAGAAGTCAATAACTCTATGTAATCCTGCGACAGTAGTAAGGGGAATAAGGTCTCTGAGGTTAGGATCTGTATTCAAAGCGGGGAGTTGTTTCCACGAGTCACTCCAGAATTTTGCCGAAGTACCATCTTGCAGTTCCCAGAAGGAGTGGTCCATGATGAGTCCTCGATTGTTCCGGGCAACATTCCAGATGAGCGATCCTGGGTTTTGACCATTCCACCTGATGAGATCTTTCTTCGGGGTTGTGGGGGTATATTTTTTCCTCCACAATTGAGCCCATAGATCCTGGAGTATTTTCAGCCATCTCCACCAGATTTTAGCATTGAGGACTTTGTTAAGAGTGGTTGGATCACGTAGATCGAGGTCGTTGCAGATCTTTTTCCAACTTACCAAGGAGAATTTGTGTCCTTCCTTGGTGCCTTGCCACATAAAACTTCTTTGAATCGATCTTAGCGTGTTGTGGATGAAGCTTGGGGCCGCTAAGGCTAAGAAGGTGTATATCGGGAGAGCTTGGAGGACAGATTTAAGGAGAATGAGGCGCCCAGGTAGATTGAGAGAGAGAAAGGTCCAAAGGGAGAGTCTCTTCTTGAAACTGGACAACAAGGAGTTCCAGGAGGCATTTTGGAGAGAGTTATCAATGAGGGGGATTCCCAAGTACACTGACAGAAGGGCGCTGCGAGTGAAGCCCAGAAGGAGCGTGAGGTAGTTTTGGATAACTAAGGGCGTATTAAAGAAGAAGACTTGGGATTTGGTTAAGTTTACTTCCATGCCTGAAGCTTCACAGAAAAGGTCGATGATGGATTTGAAACAACGAGCTTCTTTGGCGGTGGAAAGTCCCATGAGAAGGATGTCGTCTACAAATTGGTTGTGAGAGATGGGGGGAGAAATGTCGTGGGGGTTGAGGCCCGAGATGGAGTGGTCTTGGATGGCTGCTTTTAGCGTGCGATTGATCCCTTCAGCCATTAGAATGAAAAGGAAGGGCGAGAGAGGGTCCCCTTGTCTAATTCCTCTTGAGGGGGAAAAAGGTTTGGACGGGACGCCATTGACTAGGATTGAGAAAAGTGTTGAAGAGGTGAGATTGACTATCCAAGAGACCCAAGTATGGTCAAAGCCAAAGGCTAGGACAATAGATTTTAAGTAGCTCCAGCTTAGTTTGTCAAAAGATTTGGAAAGGTCTAATTTAGAAGCATTCCCTGAGTTTTGGTGGAGCAAAGGGAATGGATAACTTCATGAGCTAGGATGACGTTGTTCAGAATTTGGCGACCTTCTACATAGCCGAACTGCTTGGGGGAGATTAGGAACGGTAGAATGGGCTTGAGACGGGTTGCAATGATCTTGGTAAGGAGTTGGTAAATGACATTGCAAAGGGTTATAGGCCTAAAGTGAGCCGGTGAGGTGGTGTTGTTCTCTTTAGGGATAAGGGTGAGAAAGGTTGCATTGAGGGATTGGAGGACCTTACCAGATCTTCTGGAGTCCTCAATGATTTCCCACACATCCTCCCGGATGAAACTCCAGTAGTAGTGGAAGAAATTTGAAGTGAATCCATCTGGTCCAAGTGCCTTGCCGAGCGGGGTGGCCTTTAGAGACTGATTGACCTCCTCCTGAGTGATTGGTCTCATCCTGGCTTCATTTTTCTCCTTGGTGACCTCCTTGGGTATGTGTTTGAGGATAGAGGCGATGGTCTGGGAGCGATCTGTCTGAGGTTCCATTAGAAGAGAATGGTAATAGGCAAGCAATTCCTTTTCCACATCCGTGTGTTGTTGAATATTAGTTCCTTGCTATGAGATTAGATGGGTGATGTGATTGGTCTGGCACCTCTGAACCATGGATCTATGAAAGAATTTGGTGTTTTTCTCTCCCTCTTTCAGCCATGTGTTGCGATATTTTTGTCTCCATAGAACTTCCTCTTGCGCTCTTCTTTCATCTATCTGGTTGTTGAGGAGTGTTTCCTGTTGTTTTAGAGCTTCCATTAGACCCTGTGTTCGGATTTGGTGTTGTAGTGTTTGCATTTGCTGATGGAGATGCTCCTGTGCTTGGAAGATGTTGTCAAAGGTGGACTTGTTCTAGATTTTGAGTTGTTGTTTGAGTTTTTTTAGTCGTTGTTGGAACCTATACCTTGGGGTTCCTGTTTGGATGGCCGCCTCTTCCCACCAGGTCTTGATGTTTGCTTGGAAATCTGAGTGAGTTAACTAGAACTTTTCGAAATGGAAGGGATTTTGTCCTGGGGTATCAATGATGTTGAGGGTTAGAAGAACTGGCCAGTGATCTGAACCCGCGGCCTCAATAATTGTGGCGTACCATGCTAGACCATCCATCATGATGGCCTCAGAGATAAGGAAGCGGTCCAGTCGGCTGGATACATGTTGGGTCCCCAAGCGTCTGTTGGACCATGTGAACGACCCATTGTCTGTTTCGACGTCGATGAGGTTCAGGAGGCCTATGGTGCGGTTAAAGAGCATGCTGTCATTTCCCAGGAATCGATTGCCTCCATTTTTCTCCTCCAGCCCCGTGATCATATTGAAATCTCCCCTTAGGATCCACCTTTGGGGGCCTAAGTGCTCTACTTTCCATTCCATGTGCTGAAGGAATGTTTCTTTATCCCCTGGTCTGGGGGGTCCATAGACGTTTGTGATGTAGCCTTGTTTGTTCAAGTCAATGAGGCGAAAAGAAGCGGTTATGGTCCATTTGGAAGTAAAAAAGTTGTCAAGCAAGATGGTATCGGGATTCCAGAGCAGTGCAAGACCTCATGCTGCCCCAATAGCATCCACTTCCATGTGTTTTGCCTTTGTCCAACATATTTGAAGTGTGCTCTGTGCCTGGACACTTTGTTTCCTGTAAGAGTAGAATATCTGATTGTTCCTTCTTGATTCTGTCTTTGAGCAAGGTTTGTTTTCTCTTTGCGTTGAGGCCTCTTATGTTCCAGGATAGTATATTCACGAGGATGATGGAGGTTGGAGGGGGGGGAAGCTGTCTGAGATCAATTGAATTTGACTTGAGTTGACAAGGAAGTTACCGACGTCCTGGATGAGCTGGTGCTTCAATTTCCTTCCTCTTTTTTTCTCCTCCTTTGTGGTTTTTCGTTGTTCCTTGATGGTTTCTTTTTGTATTCCCATGTTTGTGCTGGCTCTGGCTTTACCTCCTGCAGAAGAGTTAAGGAATACTTTGTGCACCTTGCGCAGTTGATCAGGCGGTATGGTATACAACTGTTGCTTATGATAGGTTTGTTCTAGATGTGCCATATCGATTCCTGCAAACTCTTGATCCTCCAGATCTGTGTCTGGATCGCCCATTTCCGGCCTGGGAGTGACAGGGAGGGAATTCTCTATGGCTATTGGTTGTGAGGAGGAGAGAACGGGGGGATCTTGTATGACAGGGATTTCGTCGATTGCAAGGGTTGTTAGGGGGTTGGTAGAGGATGAGGGGGTTTCCACTGAGGTTTGGAGGGCATCAAACGAGTTCTTAGTAAGGGGTCCAATGGGGGCTTGGGGGGGGGGTACCCTTTTTCTCTGATGCTTCCGTCTACCCGTGACCCAGGTGAAGTCGTCCTTGGGTTTGTCAGAGTCTTCCAAAGTTGTCTTGGGGGGCTTATTTAGAGGGCATTCTCGGAAAAGATGGCCATGCTCGTGACACTTGCGACATCGGAAGTGGATATGCTCATAGTCCAAGGTTTGGGACCATTCCTCGTCTTGATAATCTAGGATAATGGTGCCAGGGAGGGGTTTTGAAATATTTAAATAGACACATATACGGGCATAGGCAGTGTACCTTCTTTGTTTTGTTGCCTCCGAGGCCTTGACGTAGCTGCCGATGGTGTTTCCAATCCCTGCGAGGATATCCTCCAACCAAAATTCATGTGGGAGTGAATATAGCTTTAACCAGACCAGAGCATGGGTGAAATCTTATTTTTTTGGGTTTAATCTCTTCGTCTAGAATCAAAGAAACAGGCCTGCCGAGTTGTAGAAGTACGACCCCCCTTCAAAGATTCAGTTCCTATCCTCCAGATTGTGCAATATGATCGTAAAGAAGCCTTTTGATCCTAGTTGGAGGTCGTAATGGCCCTTGGGTTTCCACCAATGGTGAATCCATTTGACCAAGTGTTTTTCTGAGGGCCATAACCCCAGGAATTTGCTGATCAAAGCAAAATTGCGCATATATTGCTTCTGGTCCTCCATTCTCGGTGAGTTGATGGTGTATTTGGGAGCGATCAGAGCTTGTGGAATGCATTTCCCGGGTTCCCAAGTGCGTTTGGTGCTTGGTTGGTTGGTTTTCGAGTCGATGCCCATAGGTTTTTCCTTTGGCATTTAGTCTGCCCAAATGAGTTTCTGCATACCGTCCGAGAGTTCGAACGTTGGACGCTTGAAGTGGTTGGAGCGGTGCTCCTTTCCTATAACAACGTTGTAGGAGGGGGCTGGGGGCGCCCCTCCCTCGGTCTCCATGGCCACGACTATGGAAAAAGGGTGGCGGATGATGCAGGTTTCAGAGCAGAAACCCTAGCGTGCTCAACATTGTTTTCACTTTTAAATATTACTTATTAATAAACACATTAATAGCAATAATAGTAGAGGTGCCTTTATAATAACACTTAAGTAAATGTAAAGTTTAAATTTTTATTGCACATTAATTATTATAGGANTGTACAAAGAGTAGAGAATAATCCTTTTGTGTTGAAAAGATGACAATTACTCTAATTACTATGTTTGAGACAAAGTTGTCAACCATAAATCCGTTTATATACACACAACATTGTTTAATCAATTTTAGATGAAAAAAAGTCAATCTATAATTAAGTGTCCAACTTATATTTTGAAGTTGTAATAGTTTATCTTCAATTCATCATTGTAAATGAACAAAAAAAATTGACAAGTGTTATAAAAAATAAAATTAAAATAAAATAAAAAAATTATTACTTATTAAAACTATAAATATATTATACATGTTTGTAAATATTGAATAACACATATGTATAACTATAAATATATTATACATGTTTGTAGATATTGAATAACACATATGTATATATGTCCAATGCATTTGTTAGTGTTAGGTTTTTTAGAAAACATTAGAGAGCG
>SNQJ01S0041256.1:16199-68913 GCA_010110895.2 Picea sitchensis | reverse complement strand
ATATGAGAGATAATAAAACTTTACATTAAATCATCACCATCAACTAATCATCACATAGAACCTGATAATGCTTCCTGAGACTTCTTCAATTTCTGCAATTCTTCAATTATTGGAATACTTTGATCCTATAGATAATATTACTCAATGTATTCTCTGAAACTCCTCCAAGTTTAACTCCTTGAATCCTCCCCAAAAAGAAGTTATAGAGAGAATGGTAGACCTTGTTCAATTCTTGTTTATTCAGGAGACCGAACTTGTACAGAATGCCCCGTGCTCAATATTTAACATCAAATTCTGAAACTCGTACACAAGAAACTAAAGTCTGTACTCTTTCCAATGAAATTTGTCCCACATCATTTGGATTCACGATGAATAAGTTATGACTATGTTACCTGGAACACCTGTTTATTGACTAGCTTCAGGACTGGTCACAAACCCTATCTTCCACAGAGTGTATCTCCACAATTATGGAGAATCAAGAGATGAAATTTTTACCACGGGTACCTTGATATTTCTTCTCAATACCATAGAAATTTCACCATCTGAATAGTTCTAGAAAAAAATTTATAGCAAAAATGGTAAGATGACCTGAAAATAACATACCTTAGAACACATCACCAAAAGACTTCATCCTCCCTTGAAATCCGACCTTCTTTGCTTCTAATTTTCTCTGAAATTTGACTTGTGTATAAAATGAATGTATAATGATATTTATTTATACCATTTATGTCACTTCCTTTTAAAATTAGGGCCGACCTAACACTTTCTTATTTTGTAATTCTTTTCTTTAATTATCTTCAGGGCCTACATGTACTTCCTTCTTCAATTCACTTTGTCATCTTCAAAAATTCATTTGTCCTCAACCATGAGAATCCACGTGACGTGCCACATACCACCGGAAACATCATGATGTATATTATCCATCCATGGGTGTTGTATATGCATGTGCATTGTCCTTCATGTCCAAATACCTTCATCAATCTTGTGGTCCAAAACCCATGACTAGGGTTGACATCAATGACAACAACCAATCTTCCAACAAGGCTATTGAAAATAGGTCACTACATTCACGCAGTAAATATGTTATTCTTTCTACTATTTTCTCATCCCAATAGTCTCCAATACTTTTGATTTTAGGATTTCCATTCATCCCAATGTTGATTTTCTTTACTTTGATTGGTGCAACAAATACTTATGACTCCATATATGGACCTTCCACCTCTCTTTCTTCTCCAATCTCTGTAATCTGAATGTTGCGTGGATCATATTCATCTGGTGCTTCCTCTTCCACATGATAACATGAGAGTAACTCTTTGATTGTCTGTATGTTTTGTTGTTTATATTCTTTCATGATTTCAACTTCTGGTTCATTAGTAAATATCATTCCCTATATCAACTTCAGTTAATTGATGTTGGGGTTCTCATGTTCAAATGATAATGTTACTACAAAATTATGTTGTAAGCATGCCCACTCTATAGTTCCTCTGTGCATCTCTTGGTCTATATACTAGTTCCCTGGAATTCCTTCCAATGTATGGATAAAGTGATGAGGTCATTCCTATGGTGGTGTCATCCTACATTGTGACTTACACTTCTCTAAGTGTTCAACTGGTGTTCTCTTTCCATCATACCTCTGCATTTTATTTCTCCCCTTCTCTGCACCAAATCTAATGCGCAGTAGTCATTTGCATTAGTACCAGTCTTGAATGGTTTCTTTGTGCGCACCCCACCATATTGCAGGTGTTTTCTTGAGTGTGATATCTAGGGCTAAGCGCCTATGATTTTCTAGTAATTTATCTTCATATTTTGTCAGAAATTCCTCTAAGTCATTTAACCCATTAAAACTGGGAGGCTTTCTTATCTCTATACGAACCCATCTTAATGCACAGTCTATTCTTGCGCACCTCCTTGTGGAAACTTCTTGTAACCTCTATTTCCAATTCTTCAAACATGTGTCTAAGTCAGAAGTACATGATGTAATGCTTCTCCAGTTGAGTACCCTATATGTAGTTGGGTTAACATAATCCTCTTCTCACGTGGTGGTTCTGTACAACTAGTTTATTTTCTCCAGATCCAAACAAGTGGATTCTACATTACTTTCTCCTTTTGATGGATCCAATGGTGCAATGACTCTATATTCACCTAATTCAAACGTTATTTTCCATTCCAAGAAATGTTGGGTAAGGTGTTGTGCCATCTACTATCTCTATGACTTCAAAGTCTGCCATAATACGCACTCCATCCAAATCTATTGTCACACCTTTAAGCTTTCCAATTGGTAGTACTCGGTGTTGATTTGCTAGTTTCAACTGAACAAGTGAATAGCATAGTGTGGGTTCTCCCATACACTTCCATGTCTTCTTAGGTAAGACATTTACTTCAACGCATAAATCTAGTATGATATCTCCCATATTGAAATATCCAATATTAGCATTTAGTCTGAATTCTCTGCTTGTCCTTCTTCTAGTATGGAGATGATTGACTATTTTATGTTCCAACTTCCCTTCCTCCTCTGTGTTACATCTTTCTAGCATATTTTGTAAAACCTTAACATATGATGGGTTATTCAATAGCATAACATGGGATTGCATAATTTTTTTTATGGTACTTACTTGTTCTAAAGGTTGTCCTTTATTGGTATGGTCCATTCAAGAGTGCATCTCATACATTGGTAAGTTATGAGTGTGTCGTGCGGCTGATGTAGATTCAAAACTTTTCTTGAGAAACTCTTGTCTGGCCTCCTTGAATATTTCCTTTTCTTTTTGTGAATCAAACGACTTCTATGGTTCAATATTGTTCTTAACGGTGAGTTCACAAATACATGCCTATGTTGCATGTCAATCATTGCATATTTCAACTTACCTTTCAAATGATTAAACCTTTGATCAATCTCCCAAATAGAATCACCTGGTTTTTTCTTGATTTCAATCATTTCATTCATATACCGATCCTCTGAATTGGGATTATGAAACTTTTTATCATTATTTTTTCCACATTTGTAATAGTCCTTTTTACTCCTAGTGGATTCTTTACATCAAGGCTCATGTACCAGTCCAGTGTATTGTCTCTTAGCGTGATAGCTAACTACACGAGTTTTTTATCCTCATCTATGATCTGATTTGATTCCTAGATCTTCTCACAGATGAATAAGTGTCTTTTAGGGTCCTCTGATGCCTCTCCCTGAAATTCTGGCAATCTGATCATGGGATCATGTCTTGGCATTTTAAACTGTGTTGAAAGACTACCTCCACGCGGTGTATATATTTGACTGTTACTTCCTGAACTGGCTCCTCCACTTGTTGGTCCTTACTTGGATACATTTCTTGTTGTCTTTCTTCCACTAAAATTTGGTTGTCTAAACGTTGGTGTTCTCTCTGGTGTGTTAGTTTCACATGGGGTTGTAGGTTCCACACTTACAGTGATCTGGATTGGTGTTCTGCCTTCTTTTTCTACCCTTGGACCTCCTATTTTCCTTTCAGATGTTGCATGCAGGATTTCCTCAATCTTCTTAATAACCCAAATATCCTCTACCTCTTCTTCATCGCTTGCCAAGCCCTCTCTATCAACTATGAATCTCTTCTTGTTATTCATCTTATATTGGTAGGGTACTCCACTGCGCATCTTTCCATATTTTTCCATTATCTGATTTATATGTTCTTCCTCCATCATTATTGGGTACATTGCATTCTTCTTCTTTCCCTTATACATCTCTTCCTTCATTTCTTAGCCTCTTATCAGTGATTCCCCCCTTTCCCCATGCGCTCAGGGAAATTTAGTTATCAGATTCCATGGTCATCACACCGTTGTTATACAATAAAATATCGATTGAAGTATACAACGATCTAATGTACCTACCTCTGGGTCCCTTTAGAAAATCATGCTCTACTATAGTGTAATACTTCGCCATATCTACTGCAAATTCGATGATAAAACCTGCAACAATATTGTGTAACTAGAAATCTATTGAGCATGTAAATTTGTTATCAGCTTGTTGTAACTGAGTGATCTCCACAAGATTCCACTCCAGCTGTCTGATTCGATTTGTAGGTGGTTGTATTTTATCCTTAATAACCAATATTTCAACAAATGTAATAAATAATAGAAAAATACCTCATGTAGGTCGCTAAACACTTATTTGTCAAGATATTTACACGGTGTTAGTATAGGGTTTTTTTGTCCTTTTGTGCAAATTTGAGTTCTTTCATTTTCAACCATATTTCGATCTCCGCCTTTGTTGGATTCCATGTCCTAAAAATTCCTTTCTATACCTTCATTATCCAAGTGTTTCTTCTACAGATCCCATCCACTCAATCCCATGTAGTTCCAGTCGGCAACATAACCATTTGTTGGCTTAGATATTTGACTTCTTTCCTCTTCTTGGGTTGACTTAGGTTCAAATCTGAACATTTTTGCAACAAAAACCTCTAAAACTATCGACCCTAATGGAAAACCAAAAGGCAACGTTGCACGTAGATCACACAGCGCAATATCACCCAAGATAGTTCTATGGGTGAATGCAATACCCAGGTGTTTGCAGTCTAGGAATGAGTGGGGATCTGGGAGTGTATTATATCTTCTTCTTGCATTAATATTGTTATTCATTCAATTATTTCTATGATTCATTCATCTTTAGGATTATGCATGCATTCTAATACATCTAGTTAATCATTCATTCATAAGATAACCATTAACAAGAAGTAAGAATTCAATAAAACATCACATAGAACACAGGTTTTACTGTGGTTCACCCCCTCCTGGGATACGTCCACAAAGATTTGGCTTCTCTGCTCTTTTATTTAGTCTACTGCAAAATCTATCACTGCACACATTACATCCTCAATCATACAATCCTGATGTTGGTTTCTTATCTTAGTTATGCCTTTACATTATTTGACCCAGGTTCATGTCTACTAGGGATCCAAAAAAGCCTCTAAAACTATCGACCCTCCTGGTAATCCAGAAGGCAATGCAACGCACAGAGTGCACTATGTAGTCTCACCTGAGATAGCCTTAATGGGTGACTACAATACTCAAGTGATTGCAGTCCAAGACTGAATGGGGATCTCTGAATTGTGCGTTGTGAATTCTATCTAATTATTAAAGTAATATACTGTCACTCTCATTCATGCATGTAATGTAATTGGATCCATTAATTAATTCATACATCATTCTAACATCTACTCATAGACAGTAAAAGATATACAAGAATTCAATCGCATAACATAGGTTTTACCATGTTTCACCCCCTCCTGGGCTACGTCCACAAAGATCTGGCTCTCAGGCTCTTTTATTATGGTAGTTCCAAAACTACAACACCGCATGATTTACAACTTATCCTTCATCGGGTCAAAATCTATGATGAGGCAGACTAGATCACATCAGGCTCCTCAACCTGTGAGATAACCCTCAATATCTACCCTTCTGAGTCTCTACAACTCTATAGCTTACAAGATTATATCGCATTACAGTAGGGTTACAAACTAGTTACTCCTTCTCACGTGAGTAACACTCCATACAAAAACTCGAACCCCCGCTAGACCTGCTAGGTGTCTATTTATACCTATTTTTGGCTCATCAGTCATTACATTCTCTTACCAAAACCCTAACCTAGTTAGGTCTTCTTGCATGTTGGCCTTGCACGCTTTCCTCCTCCGCATGTGCATTTTCCTTTCATCCATTGCTTTTCCTGCCAGTTGTCTTTCTTTCTCATATTCTTGCATGCACACCTCACCTGCTTTTCTGCCAAATGTATTTCTTCCACGTCATGTTTTTTCCCCAAAATGGGAATGTGCCCAACAAGCCCCCAAAACTGACATCGTGACTCATCCCGAGTCAGTGCCTGGCTTATGAAACTATCACTACTTGCCTCATGCTTCTGATACTACCTGCTGCAGTGCATCATATATTTTTGTTATCCATTGGCATTACTGGTGAGACTGACTTCTCTTTTCGGCCATAGTGGTGACCACCTGCTCTGTGATAAGAGACTATAGCATATATCCTCCCTCAGATCTGATCTGCTCAATGCTCTTCTTAGGTGCATCGCTCTCTATGACCAGATGCTCTGCCTTTTCTTGCAGGGGCTCCAACAATGCATGTCTTTTTGTCTTTTCTTATTGCAGCACTTTCTCTTCCAATTGAAGAGCCTTCATTTTAGTGATAGTCTTGATCTTCTCCAGTAGTGACACTATTTTTTGTCGCTTCTTCACTTCCTCCATTGCTGCGTGGAGTTTATTTTCCTACTCTTGTAGTTCCTGGAGGCTCCCATCCTCTAGGAGGTGAGTCCACGGTTTTGCGCTCTTTTCTAGAAGCTCAGTGACTTTCTATATGCTTTGGCCAATGTCCTCCATAGCTGTTGTTTCCTCCTATTCTTGTTGTGCTCTGACTTTTGGACGAGTAGTGGGTGTGACACGCTCCTCCAACTCTTTAATTTTCTCCTTATATTGTTGGATAGTCTTCTCTATCCTTCGCATATTCTCTTCCAAAGACCCTGCCTCCTCATTTGTGTTCTCGGTAATTTCTTGAAACAACCTGTGTATTTGATTCTCCATATCCTCCACTTTTTTTTGCGCTTTCTCTTTCCGTTGTGCTTCAAGTTTGAGGGCTTCCTTCATCGAGATATTTTATGTCTGGGTTGTAAACCTTTGAAGTCGATGGTTGCTCACTCCAATTCTCTCTCTAGCACTCTTTCACTCGGCTCTACATTCTTCTCCTTAGAGATTGACACAATGATTTGTTTTCCCCCCTTTTTCTGACTTTATAGCAAGACGACAAAGTGACAATTGTTCTGCATCAACAGTTGTCCCTTTTTCACTTTTGGCGGTGTGTCCTGCATGTGGGAATGTTGTACTTGTTAAGTGTTGTCCTTTGCGTCGTGTTTTCAAGCATTTCCCTTTCATTGTAATTAAGTTCTTTACCTCAGTGTATGGACTATCATGTGTTTTTCGCAGTTTGGACAACCGTCTCCAGTTGGCGCCTGCATTCCTCGTCCGTCATTTTCCGAATTGTCGCATTTTCCAACCGTTGGTCCATTTTCTGGCGTGTTGGGATTTTTGAGTGCACGGAGTCCTTGGATTCTATACCCTTTGCTTCTAGTGAAATATTCTTATTTCTTCGCATTGACTCAATCAATTGTGCGCGCAAACTCTTTTTCTTTTCGTCGCACTGATTTGCTCACCTACGCACGCATTTTTTTTTTTTCTTAGGTTCTTACTGCGCGGTAAATTTCAAGTTGTTGGTGGTTGAATGTCCTTGTACATATTCATTCAACTCCCATTCACCATTCCCTTCAATTATGTTCCTTCCAAATCCTTCAATTGTACATCTCCTCTGTTTGTGACAATTTTTACCTCATATGGTCCCAACCAATACATTTTGAACTTTACTAGATGTTGAAAAAACTTGTTGTCATACAGTAGGACTAAGTCTCCTTCCTTGAAATTTTTTCTCTTGATATGTCAGTCATGCCAAAATTTGTCCCTTGATTTTTGTACTTCTTGCTGAAAGCCTACTAGAATCATATCTTCTTCCATGCTCATCAGCTGACTTAACCGTTCTTGTACTATGCCTTGCTCTGTCATGTTTGTAATTGTTGCGACATGCAGACTTGGTACCATGAATTATAGTGGCACCACTACTTCTTGTCCATACACCAATCTAAATGGTGTCTTCCCTGGCAACTTTTTACAAGTAGTTCTATATGCCCATAATACTGTTGGTATATTTGAATCCCAGTTGTCCCTATTGACATTGAAAGAATCTTGGTTAGGGAATTCTCTAGAATCATGTTGAAGGCTTCCACTATTCCATTTTTTTTAGTATGGTATGGCATACTTTTCTGATGGTAGACCTCGAATTCTTCAGTCAGAGCTCTGATAGTGTTGTTGATAAAGTGAGTGCCTTGGTCACTCATTAGAATCCTTGGGCATCCAAATCTGGTGAGCACATGTTCAAACAAGAAGTGTGGTGTTGTCTCTGCACTGCAATCTTTAACTGGTGCTGCCTCTTCCCATCTTGAGAGGTATTCAGTCGTAGTGATGATGTATCATGCACCTGATCTTCTTGTGGGTGGGTAAATTGGCCCAACAAAATAGATAGCCCATTTTTCAAATGCTTGTAGCGTTACTTGTGGGTGTAAGGGAATCTCATCCCGTCTGTTTGGTTTTCCAACCCTCTCACAAACATCACATTATTGAAAATATTCCTTTGCATATTGATGAATAGTTGGCCACCATAATCCTATGCACACTACCTTCTGTACGGTAGCTTCGCATGCATAGTTTCCTCCCTCTATTCCTTCATGGGCCTATGCTAGTATCCTAGGCCTTTTGTGTGCTAACACACATCTTCTCAACATGTTGTCTACCCCCATTTAATATAAGTTCCCTGCGATCAAATGGTAGTCAACTGCTCTTACAACCATATTCTTCCTTTGCACGGTGTTAATTTCTTGTGGCGCAATCCCTGTACTTAAATACTCAATAATGTCAGCAAAATAATCATCTGCAACCTAGACTGAAAATAATTGCATGTCAGGGACAGTATCCTATAATTTTGTAGGTTCCTCACCATTGGCGACTCTTTGCAAGTGATCAAGTCATGCGTTCAACTTCCCTAGTTTAACTATAACTTCAAAGTCAAATTCTTAAAATGTTTTCCAAGTAGGTAATGCCCGAACAATTGAAGTGCATACACCATTTCCGGACCTTCTTGCTCTGTAGTGTTGTAATTATGCCAGAGTTTGACAGTTTTCTGCTTGCAAATGCTATGGGATGGTCCAACTCCCCTACTCTTGGTTGCACTAGAATAACTCCCAAGGCTATGGTTGATGCATCTACATGCACATGGAATGTATTCTCCCAATATAGAAGTACTAAGATGGGTGTTGTGACCATCTTCTCCTTTAGGGTGTCCAATCCTTGCTGACAGTTCTCATTCCACTATAATTTAGTATCCTTCTTAAGAAATTTCTCCATCAGCGCAGTGATCTGCACATACCCCTTTATAATTTTTTTGTAATATCTTGTATGTCCCAATGTGGCCCACATCTGGCACACTAATTTCGGTGGTGGTAAGTTCACAATTACTGCAATCTTTGCAGTATCCATGATCAAACCTTGTCTACATACTATGTGACCCAATATGATTCTGAAGGGTGTTCCAAATATACATTTCTTAATGTTCAAGGATATTTGGCATTGTCTGCATATTTCTAACATCAGCCTCAACACCTCTACATGATCATTCAACATGTTGTACATTGTCCAATCATCCAAATATACTTCTAGAAACTGATGGATGAATTCTTTGAAGGTAGCGATGACTACAATCCAGAAAATTGTTGGTGCATTTTTCAGTCCAAAAGGCATGACTTTGTACTGGTATTATCCCCATTCCATTGCAAAGATAGTCTTGTGTCGATCTTCTGGTGCTATCTTGATTTGATGGTAGCCTGAGAATCCATTAGTGAATGAGTATGCTTCCTGGCCTCCCACATTTTCTAGGACTTCATCTGTAAAGGGTGTAGAGAAGGGGTCATGTAGGAAAGCATCATTGATCTTCCTCGGATATACACATATTCTTATGCCTCCTTTCTTTTTCTCCTGAACTACCATGGGGCTTATCCATTCTGATTCTTCTACTAGTTCTATGATTCCTCCTTCCAACATTGTGTCGATTTCTGCTCTTACTTTCTAGTTTTAGATAGATTTCAATCTGTAAGGCCTCTATTTGTTAGGTCTTGCCTCTGGTTTGAGAGAGATCTTCATCTCTCCAAGTTCTCCTGCAATACCCTTCATTTATGTGAAGGTCATTGGGAACAGGTCACTGTACTCACACATTAATTTTGTTATCATGTCTACTATTTGCTCATCCTAGTAGTCTCCATTGCTGGCCATTTTGGGATTCTCAACTGTCCCAATGTTGACTTTATTGACCTTGATTTGTGCAACAATTACTTATGATTCTAGAGGTGGACCTTCCACTTCTCTTTCTCCTTCAAATTCCTCAATCTGAATATTGTGCAGATCATATTCATGTGGTACTTCTTCCTGCACATGGTAGCATGACAACAGTTCTTTCACTGTCTATTTGTTCTACTGGTGTTCTTCTATTAGGAGTTCAACTTCTAGTTCCTTAATGAATATCACCCATCTTATTTGTTTAAGGGTTGCGTCTATGTTGGGGTTCTCATGCTCAAATGAGAAATTGATTGTAAATTTTTGTTGTAGTACAGGCCAGCTCATAGTTCCTGTACGCAGTTCCTGTACGCAGTTCCTGGTCCGTATACAAGTTTGTTAGGATGCCCTCTAATGTGTGTACCAAATGATGAGTCCATTACTATGGGGGTGTCATTTTCCACAACGCTCTTCACTTCTTCAAGTGTTATGACGGTGCCCCCCGTCCATCATATTTCTTTTGTTGGTTGTTTCTTTGTTCTGCGCCAAACCTAATGCATAGTAACCTCTTACATTGGTACCAGTTCTTGATTGTTTCTTTGTGTGCGCCCCACCATCTTGCAAGTGTGGCATTAAGTGTGATGTTGAGAGATAAAAATCTATGAATTTCTGATACTTCGTCCTCATATCTCGTTAGGAATTCTTCCAAGTCATTGATTCCATGGAAACTTGGAGGTTCTATGACTTTTTTCCCAACCCACCTTATTGTGCAGTCTATTCGTGCACATATTCTAGTTGAGACCTCATGTAGGCATTGCTGCCAATTCTCCAAACTAGTGTCTGAGTTGGAATCACATGATGTGATACTTCTCCAGCTAAGTAAACCATCGACAGTTGGGTTGATGTAATCTTAGGTGCATGTGGTAGTCCATTACAGTTGGTTAATTTCTTCCAGATATAGACATGTTGGTTCCACAAATCTTACGGCTTCTAATGGATATAGAGGCACGATAACCCTGTATTCGCCTGAATCAAATGTCATCTTCCTGGTCTTCAGGTTGATTATCACATGATTGTAAAATGCCCAATCCAATCCCAGTAATGATGGATATGGTGTTGTCCTGTCCACGATTTCGATCACTTCGAAGTATGCCTTAGTGCGCACTCTGTCTAGATATATTTTCACTCCTTTCAACCTCCCTACTGGTAGAACTCTATGTTGGTTTTCTAACTTCAGTTGGATTGGTGAGTGGCCTAAGTTAGGTTCTCCCATGCATTTCCATGTATTTTTGGGCAATACATTCACTTCAGATTCCATATCTAATATTACATCGCCCATGTTAAAATCTTTGATGTTGGCATTCAATCTAAACTCTTTCCTAGTTCTCCTTCTGGCATGGAGGTGATTGACTATCCTCTGTTCTAACTTTCCCTCAGAGTTTGTGGTACATCTATCTAACATATTCTATAATACTATAAAAAATGATGGATCCTTAAATAATTGAATACATGATTGCAGGAAAGTTTTAATACAACTTATTTGGTTTCCCGATTGGACTTCACTGGTATGGTCCAATGCTGATGAAATTTCATATGTTGGGATATCTTGGGTATCCTACGCGGTATATGTAGATGCAATTTTCTGCTTGATAAATTCTTGTCTGGCCTCCTTAAAGGTCTCCGTCTCCTTTTATGCATCAAATTGCTTGGGTGGCTCGATATTTTTATTAATCCATTGGTGTTGTACTGGTTCCTATTTAGCCGCATCATCTCCTGTTTTAGCTCCTATGCACGTCACTATGTTTATGTTCCTTCCATATTCTCTAGCTTCTATAGATATCCATTATACATTCTAATTGTTCTGATTATGTTTCTCATGTATCTTCCCCAACAGTGTTGTGCAATCCTATGTCGCAGGTGGTAGGGGGAATTCTTTTGCATAGATCCTTGGTTGTTGGAAGTTACGACACACTACTGGACCTCTTTTGCATCCAAATCCTCCTCTACCTCATCCTCCTCCTCTTTACCCAATGTGATCTTTGCGCAGTGTATTGTATTGAGGTACATGATTATACTGCACAGGGTTATACGGGGGCTGCACAATGTTATACTGCGACTGCACGTTGTTATATTGTTGTGGCACAGTATTATACTGCGGTGGTGCCTGATTAAATTGAGGTGAATATTGCACTGTCATCATTTCGTCTTGCACCCTATATGTGTCTGACGTCCTTTCCCTCATCAGATCCATGTTTCTGCATTCTTTGTCATCGTGTCTTGCTAACTTGCAAAAAATGCAGTATGCATTCTTTGGTACTGTCTAGTATTTTTGCATCATAGGAAAATGATATGAATCATGCATGTGCGTCTTGCAAATTTCACACTAGGGTCCTTTTGTCAGCAATGGATTTGGCATCCCTATTTCCATATATTGTGTGAATGTTGGAAATTTTTTCTTATGGTGCCCTTTTGTTCTACATGTGGTACACCACACAACTTCGCACTTGTCCTTTCCCTTATTTTGATTGAGTTAAAAGGTAAGATTCTTCATATCCTCCTTCAACTCTTCTATAGATGGATCTGTCTTGTGGTACTGATTCTCCTCCATTTGCAAGGCTGCCTGTAGAGCCTCTGCTTGAGATTGGAATTTTTGTTGTCTGAGTGGGTATTTCAGGTGTGGTAACAAATAATTCACAAACAGCTGCCTATGTGGCATGTTAGTCATGGCATACCTCAATTTCCCTTTCAACCATTTAAATCATTGGTCAATTTGATGCAGGAGCATCGCCAATGTCAAGCATCGCCAACAACAAGTGAGTGTGGGGCACACACCAATGCATTTTGGGCACATGATGAATTGTTTAAAATCTTTTGAAGATGGATGCACCAAACGTAAATGAAATAATTAAGGAAGGGCATACTTCCATATTGTAAATAGACCTTGAGCGTCCTACTCTCGTCTGTATTAGGTGAAGGAATTTATGTTAGTTAATGTAAGTAGATAACTTTAAATTCCTAGATTTTATAGTTTTAGGAGTCGGAGGGAAACATGATATAGACACCCTCCCTTGTATTATTGTAACAATTAGCATCATAATCAATCAAGAGAGTAGAGAGAATAGGAGAGCAGAAGTAGAGAGCTTTGAAAAAAAACCCATGTACAGAAGTTCTGGATTAATACAATGACTTTTAGTTCAGACTCATGGTGTCCATTTTCTTTCAGTGTCATGCATGTTGATTGAATGTTATGCTCATGCTTGTTTACTCTCTGTTATGCATTCGCTTTGATGCGTGAATGTATGATTTCACATTTAATGTCTGAAATCTGAAGAGAGTGAGAGTAAGGAATGAGTTTCAATTGTTTCTCTGTCTGAGCAAGAGTTTTCCTGCAAGGAGTACAGCGAAATCATCTGCAAGGTATGCATTAACGGGTTCAGAGTATCAATCTCTGAAATCTCATGAGGGATAACAATGTTCTCATTATCGCAGAAGTGCAAGTTAAGCACAGGATTTGTGCAAGGAGTGTGTAGGCTGAGTGAAGCCTCAGTGTTTATGACCTGAGCAAAACTGTTGAAAGACTATTGTCGTAGAGAGTGCACAGAGTCAAAGAATTCAATACTTGGAAGTATTGAAGAGTTTCCGCAAGGAGTGCGTGCAGGAGTCTTCTTGAAGACTTGAGTTGTCGAAGAAAATCTTAGGAAGTTTAGTGCCTTAAAGTATTGGAAGAAGGCGCAGCGACATCGTTTCGTGAGTGGACAAGTTTTGCGAAAGAACACTTTTTTCATTTTGCAGGAATCGTCAAGGATAAATTGAATGGTCGGAATTCTCCATGGAGAATTTACGAGTTTCAGAGAACCATCAGATCTTATAGAGGAGCAGGGAATTTACGGTCTGGAGAAATCAGACTGTTGGATCACTCGCGGAATTCCTTTCGAGGTTTCGGGAATTGAAAGGTCGAAACCTTCGCATCAAGACTCGGGAAAGGCGAAGTCACGAAATCACAAAGGAATCTGAGCCATCAGTTAGAAGGAGGATACGTGTCACGAAATCACCTGTATCATGGTTTCGAGCATTGGAGGTCGGAGAGAGAAGTCATTAAACTTTGCGAGTGGAAAAGTTGTGAAGTGGATCAGGACCGTCCATCTAAGAGTGGACAGGTGGCGTGATCACTAACACGGCTTAGAGGTCAAAGGGAGTTGTTTTCGACATTAAAAGTCGTGAATTCATGAAGTTCCGAGAGCCAGCACGAGGGACATGTGGCAGAACCACGAAGTGGGCCCAGGAAGTAGACTAGCGAACACACGTCACACATTTGGAGGAGTCAACGCCCTGTTGACCTCTCACATCTCGGGGACTCGGGAGAAAAGGGAATGAAGGTTAGAGCCTTCGACTAATGAAGTCATGAGCAGCGAGAACGAGAGGAGAAAGGTCAAATCTCGCCTCTCGGGGGTTTGGGAAGGAAGGTGCCAAGGTTGGACCTTTGAACTCATGAAGGCACAAGAGGTGAAAGGTGCTAGTTCTTAGCCTAGCCGTCGGTCGCACAAGGAGGGTGCTGACAAAGGGAGAGTTGTACCCATTTCACGATCTCGGGTATCGTGAGATTGCATAGGAAGAGTCGGAAGTCACGACTCGCAAACTCGCGAAATAGCGAACCGCGAAAAAGAACCTGTGGATAGATTTGAAAGGGAATTCCAATAGATAATTCGAAAGAGACGATCCAGCTCGAAGGGCATATAGAATGATCCTGTGAGTGGATATCGGCCTGAGGGTCGATAGGTTTGTGTCAGTTGTGGTATCAGAGCACAGAAAGATTTCTTTTCTTTCTGTAGCAGGGAAAAGGAAGTTTCACCGTGCCACTGAGAAGAAGAGACAGAGAAACACCCGATCCACCAGAGGAAAGGGAAATGCCAAGAGGAAGGGGTAGGCAGGTGCCAAATCCAGCCATGGAAAGAGAGATGCATGACATACACGCCAGACTCAAGGACATGGAGACAACATAGAGGCGCACAGCCGGTGCTGGGGATCTTAGTGATTCTGAAAGTGAAAATGAAGCTGAACATGAAGGAGAAGAGGTCACAGCACAAGATGTAGAAAATGAACGCCTGATTAGGTTTGTTGCAAGAATGGGTGCTAAGGAAAAAATGGGCATTCCAGTATATGAAGGAAATCTGGATGCTGAAGAGATTCTAGACTAGATTAGAGCTCTGGACACATATTTTGACTATGAAGATGTCGAGGAGGAAAAAAAGGTAAAACATGTTGTCACAAGATTGAAAGGACATGCATCTTGTGGTGGGATGAACTACAAGCTGATAGATACTTCAAAGGCAAGCAGAAGATCAAGAGTTGGGATAGTATGATCATGAAGATGAAGGAAAAATTCATTCCCAGGGATTACCAAATTACTCTGTTTCGGAGAATGCAAAATTGGAGACAGAAACTGATGACAGTGAAGGAGTACACTGAAGAATTCTACAGGTTGAACATCAAGGTAGGTCATCGCGAAAGTGATGATGAAAAAGTTGCAAGGTACATGAATGGTCTGAGATACGACATTCAAGATTATATGAGCATGATGACCATCCGAATGGTGGAAGATTCTTATCAGATGGCTCTAAAATATGAAGAGAAGCTGAGCTGAAAATAAGGTCAAAGAGGCCGAGGAAGAAGTCAAGCCAGAGGCAAATCAGTTGCCCAGGATAGAAATCAGAAACCCAAGGAGGACTGGAAGAAACCTCAGACTCAAACTGAGAGAGGTCGAAGTTCACAGAGAGGGTAGCATACCGAACAGAGAGGTCAGTATGCTGATGCAAACATTTTTCCTCATACCAGAGGTAGAGGAAGAGGAAGAGGTGGAGTGGTAAAATGCTTCACATGTGGAAAAGTCAAACACAAGTCTTATGAGTGTCGAGACAAAAATAAATAATGTGGTGAAACTCACATCGCCGAAGCACAGAGGCGGAATGTTGAGGCAAAAGATGATAAAGGTAGAAGATCTTTGATGATGCAAAAATTTCTCTTAACACCAAAGAAGGAGGTGGAGAATCCAGTGCAAAGAAACAGTCTTTTACGGACTGCTTGCAAAACCAAAGACAGGGTATGCAAGGTCATTGTGGATAGTGGTAGCATAGATAATCTTGTTTCTATAGAGATGGTAGAAAAGCTGGAGCTGGAGACTATTGAACATCCAAGCCCATACAGAGTTTCGTGGCTACAAAAAGGACATCAGGTAAATGTCACTAAACAATGTTTAGTTGAATTTAAAATAGGAGGCTATAAATATTAAATACTATGTGATGTTACTCCCATGGATGTTTGCCATCTATTGCTAGGTAGACTGTGGAAATATGACAGAAATGTGATTCGTGATGGGAGAAAGAACACATACACCCTAGAGAAGAATGGGAGAACTCACATGTTTCTTCCAATCAAAGATAAAGAGGTAAAACCTGAAGTAAGAAACATTGTACTTCTCATGAGTGGGAAGGAACTTCTTACAGAGGTTAAGAAGAAGGAGGAACCACAATTCATTATGGTCGGGAAGCCTAAAACTGTTCTAACAAGTACAAGGGTAGATGATTTACCGGAAGAGGTCTAGAAACTGTTGGAAGAGTTTGCTGACATAGTAGTGGACGAACTACCTCATTCATTTCCACCAATCAAAAGTGTGAGTCATCATATTTATCTCATACATGGAGCTAGTTTACCAAATAAAGCAGCATATAGATTGACGACACAGGAGAATGAAGAGGTCAAAAGACAGGTCCAAGATTTGATGGACAAAGGGTTGGTTAGAGAAAGCTTGAGTCCATGTGTTGTTCCGAAAGTACTCAGTCCAAAGAAAGATGGAGGTTGGAGGATGTGTATTGACTCGAGAGCGATCAACAAGATAACCATCAGGTACAGATTTCAATTGCCAAGGATGGATGATTTGATGGATTGCTTGAGTGGAGCCAAATTTTTTTCAAAAATTGATTTGAAAAGTGGTTATCACCAAATTCGTATGAGAGAAGGTAAGAAATGGAAAACAACCTTCAAGACTAACAAAGGGTTGTATGAATGGCTTGTTATGTTGTTTGTCTTAACGAACACGCCAAGTACCTTCATGAGGTTGATGAACGAAGTCCTAAAGGAGTTCATCGGAAAATTTGTCATTGTGTATCTGGATGACATACTGATTTTCAGTAAAACAGAGGCAGAGCATCTGAAACATTTGACTACAGTGATGCAGAGACTACAGCAAGAGAAGTTGTTGATAAACATGAAGAAATCCTCATTCATGAAGACAGAGCTCATTTATTTGGGGTTTGTTATTTCTGCAGATAAGTTGAGGATGGATCCAGATAAGGTGGAGGTAATTAAGAATTGGCCATCACCGAAGAGTATATTTGAGGTGAGAAGTTTTCATGGATTGGCTAGTTTCTACAGAAAGTTCATCAAGAATTTTAGTGGAATTAGTGCACCGATGATGGACACAGTGAAGAAGAGACACAAGTCTTTTCACTGGACAGAAGAGGCTGAGAAAAGCTTCAATTTGTTGAAAAGGAAAATCACGGAACAACCAATTTTGGTGTTGCTTGATTTCAAGAAGACATTTCAGGTAAAATGTGATGCAAGTGGATTTGCAATAGGGGCAGTCTTGAGTCAAGAAGACAGGCCGATAGCATACTTCAGCGAGAAGTTGAATGAAGCGAAAGTGAAATAATCCATGTATGACAAGGAGTTCTATGCTATTATTCAGGCATTGAAAAAGTGGAGACACTATTTAATCCCGAAGGAGTTTGTCTTATACAGTGACAATCATTCTTTGCAATTTGTGACTCAAGAGGAGAAGTTGAATCAAAGACATGTAAAATGGGTTGAATACATGCAGAACTTTACTTTTGTAACTAAGCATATTTCTGGAACTACTAACAAAGTTGTTGATGCTTTGAGCAGGAAATGTTTGTTTTTGCAGGAGCTCTGAGTCAAAACATTGGGTTTTGATGATCTCAGGGACATGTACAGAGATGATCCAGATTTTAAGGAGGCGTATGAAGCAGCTGAGAATCCAATTCTCAGGGACAGAGGTCAATGGATGGAATACATGATCTAGGATGGATTGTTATTCAAGGGCAATCAGTTATGTATTCCAAAATGCTCCATGAGGGAGAATTTGTTGAAGGAGAAACATAGTGGAGGATTGGCCAGACATTTCGGTCATGACAAGACATTCTCAAAATTAAATGAGTCATATTATTGGCCAAGAATGAGAGAAGACGTCAAAATATTTGTGGACAGATGCAGAATTTGTCAACATTCAAAAGGGAAGAGGCAGAATGCAGGCTTTTATCAACCGTTACCCATACCTGACAGGCTGTGGGATGCAGTAAGCATGGACTTCATATTAGGACTGTTGAGAACACAAAGAGGGTTTGACTCGATCTTTGTAGTGGTGGATAGATTTTCTAAGATGGCACACTTCATACCGTGTCATAAAACCAGTGACACAACTCACATTGTGAATCTATTTTTCAAAGAAGTCATTCGACTTCACAGCTTACCAAGGAGCATAGTTTCGGATCGATACACCAAGTTCGTGGGACACTTCTGGAGAACCTTATGGAAAAAGCTGGGAACAAACTTGTCATTCAGTTCATCTTATCATCCTCAGATGGATGGATAGACATAAGTTGTGAACAGAAGTTTGGGAGACTTGCTGAGGAGCTTGGAAACAGAACACCACAGTCAGTGGGATAATATTCTTCCACAAGCGGAATTTGCTTATAATGTTTCAATCAACAGAAGCACAAGGCAAAGTCCATTCCAAATTATTTATGCGATGAAGCCAAGAGGAGTATCTTAATTGAGAGATTCATAATAGAATGCAACTAGGAGTGCTAGTGTAGAAGATTTTGCAGAAGCAATGAAGGAACTTCACAACCAGGTGAAGGAGCGATTGTAGAACTCGACCCAAGAGTATAAGCGCAAAGAAGATCAACACAGGAGACAACTTCAATTTGAGGTTGGTGATTTGATTCTGGCACATCTGAGAAAGGAAAGATTCCTGAAAGGGACATATAACAAACTAAAGATGAAGAAGATCGGACCATGTAAGGTCTTGAAGAAATTTGGGGCAAATGCTTACGAGATTGAATTACCCGATGGGATCGGAATTTCTCTGATATTCAATGTCTCAGATTTGTACCCTTACAAAGTTGAGGAAGCAGGAACAAGTGATGAACAACCAGAGGTTCAGTGGACAAAACAGATGCCACTTGCAGAGAAGCCACAGATGGAAAGCATATTGGACAAAAGAGTTAGCAAGAGGACCAGGAGAAATGAATATTTTAAATACTTGGTCAAGTGGAAGGGACATCCAGTTGAAGATGCCAGCTGGGAGAATGAAGAAGAGATTCAAAAGCATGGACAGACCGTGCGAGAGCTCATGGACAGGATCCCATGAAAAATTTCAAGCGAGGGAGTATGATGCAGGAGCATCGCCAACGTCAAGCATCGCCAACAACAAGCGAGTGTGGGTCACACACCAACGCATTTTGGGCACATGATGAATTGTTTAAAATATTTTGAATATGTATGCACCAAACGTAAATGAAATAATTAAGGAAGGGTGTACTTCCATATTGTAAACAGACCTTGAGCGTCCTGCTCTCGTCTGTATTAGGTAAAGGCATTTATGTTAGTTAATGTAAGTAGATAGCTTTAAATTCCTAGATTTGACAGTTTTAGGAGCCGGAGGGAAACGGGATATAGACACCCTCCCTTGTATTATTGTAACAATTAGCAGCATAATCAATCAAGAGAGCAGAGAGCATAGGAGAGTAGAAGCAGAGAGCTCTGGAAAAAAACCCATGTACAGAAGTTCTGGATTAATACAATGACTTTTAGTTCAGACTCATGGTGTCCATTTTCTTTCTGTGTCATGCATGTTGATTGAATGTTATGCTCATGCTTGTTTACTCTCTGTTATGCATTCGCTTTGATGCGTAAATGTATGATTTCACATTTAATGTCTGAAATCTGAAGAGAGGGAGAGTAAGGAATGAGTTTCAATTGTTTCTTTGTCTGAGCAAGAGTTTTCCTGCAAGGAGTGCAGCAAAATAGTTCACAAGGTGTGTGTTGACGGGTTCAAAGTATCAATCTCTGAAAGATCAGGAGGGATAACATTGTTCTCATTCTCACAGAAGTGAAAGTTAAGCACAAGATTCATGCAAGGAGTGCGCAGGCCGAGTGAAGCCTCAGTGTTTACGACCTGAGCGAAACTGTTGAAAGACTGTTGTCACAGAGAGTGCACAGAGTCGAAGAATTCAATACTTGGAAGTATTGAAGAGTTTCCGCAAGGAGTGCGTGTAGGAGTCTTATTGAAGACTCGAGTTGTCGAAGAAAAGCTCAGGAAGTTTAGTGCCTTAAAGTATTGGAAGAAGGCGCAGCGACATCATTTCGCAGGTGGACAAGTTTTGCGAAAGAACACTTTGTTCATTTCGCAGGAATCATCAAGGAGAAATTGAACAGTTGGAATTCTCCATGGAGAATTCACGAGGTTCCGAGAACCGTCAGATCTTACAGAGGATCAGGGAAGTTACGGTCGGGAGAAATCGGACCATTGGATCACTTGTGGAATTCATTTTGGGGTTTCGGGAGTTGAAAGGTCGAAACCTTCGCATCAAGACTCGCGAGATCGCGAAAGGCGAAGTCGCAAAATCATGAAGGAATCTGAGCCATCGGCTAGAAGGAGGATACATGTCGCGAAATCACCCGTATCGGGGTTTCGAGCATTGGAAGTCGAAGAGAGAAGTCATTAAACTTCGCGAGTGGCGAAGCTGTGAAGTGGATCAGGACCGTCCATCTGAGACTGGATAGGTAGCGTTCTCACTAACACAGTTCGGAGGTCAAAGGGAGTTTTTTTCGACATCAGAAGTCACGAAGTCGTGAAGTGTCGAGAACCAGCATGAGGGACACGTGGAAGAACCACGAAGTGGGCCCGGGAAGTAGACCGGCAGACACATGTCACACATTTAGAGGAGTCAACGCCCCATTGACCTCTCGCATCTCGGGGACTCGGGAGAAAAGGGAATGAAGGTTCGAGCCTTCGACTTGTGAAGTCATGAGAAACGAGAACGAGAGGAGAATGGTCAAATCTCACCTCTTGGGGGTTCGGGAAAGAAGGTGCCAAGGTTGGACCTTTGAACTTGCGAAGGCGCGAGAGGTGAAAGGTTCTAGTGCTTAGCCTAGCCGGCGATCACACAAGGAGGGCGCTGACAAAGGGAGAGTTGTACCCATTTCACGATCTCGAGTATCGCGAGATCATAGAGGAAGAGTCGAAAGTCACGACTCGTGAACTCGTGAAATCGTGAACCGCGAAAAAGAACCTGTGGATCGATTTGAAAGGGAAATCCAGTAGAGAATATGAAAGAGTCGATCCTTCTTGAAGGGAATATAGAACGATCATGTGAGCGGATATCGACCTGAGGGCTGATAGGTCTACGTCACAATTTCCTAGACAGATTATCCTGGTTTTTGTCGTATTTCAATCATCTCGTTCATGTATTGATCCTCTAAGATCGACTTCTGGAATTCAATAATCAGTAATTTCTTAATGTCTGTCAGTGTCCTTGTCATCCCAGGTGCACTGTTTATGTATAGACTCGTGTACCATTCTAGTGCGCAGTCTCTTAGCATGATAGCTAGATGTGCAAGTTTAATGTCTTCATCAGTGATCTATTTTTCTTTCGAGATATTTTCACAAATAAACAAGTGTTTCTCAGGGTCTTTTGTTGCCTCTCCTCGAAATTCTGGTAACTGAATGGTGGGATCATGTCCTGCCATCTTGAATGTTGAACTACTACCTCCGCGTGGTGTAGATACTTGACTAATGCTTCCTGAACTGGCTCCCCCAGTTGTTGTTCTTTGTTTAGATGTACTTCCTAATGTCTTCCTTCTCCCGAAATTTGGTTTTCTAAATGGTGGTGTTCTTTTTGGTGTGTTGGTCGCACATGGGTTTATGGGTTCCAAACTAAAATTAATATGGATAGGATTGTTTCCTTCTATTCTCGCTCTTGGACCTCTTGTATTCCTCTCATATGTTGTGCGCAATATTTCCTCAATATACTCCACAGCCCGGAGATCCTCTACCTCCTCTTCATCACTTTCCAAGCCTTCCCTTGTGGCTACGACTCTCTTCTTGGTATTCACCTTGTATTGGTAGGGTACTCCACTGTGCCTCTTTCCAGTTGTCACCATGATCCTCTTGATCTGGTCGTCGTCCATCATGATTAGGTCGAAGGCTTCCTTTAACCACTTCTCCTTCCATTTCTCCTTTTTCTTTTAGTGCTTCCCCCCTTCCCCCATGCACACAGGGAAGTTTAGTTATCTGAATCCATTGTCATTACACCTTTTTTATAGAGAAATATCTTAATAGAAGTGTACAACAATCTAATTTACCTTCCTCGAGGCCCGTGTATAAAATCTTTCTCATCCATGTTGTACGACTTTGTGGTATCTACTACAAGTTATGCTATAAATCCTGTTACGATAATGTCGAGCCAAAAATCTATTCCACGGGTGAATTTGTTATTCACCTGTTATAACTACGTGATCTGAATTGGGGTCCACTCTAACTGTCAGATCCGATTTGTTGCGTGGTTTTATTTCAACCTCAATATCCACTCCTACAATAAGTGTGGAAAATCACAGAAAAATACTTCATGCAGATCAATAAACACATATTTCTCAAGATATCTGCGCGATGTTACTCTAGGGTTTATGTTATCTTGTTGCACAAACTCTAGCTCTTTTGTTTTCAACCATCTCTCTATTTCCTCTTTTGTGGGTCGCTAGGGTATAAACATTCCCTCCTATATTGTCATTCTTTTTGACACTTTGGTCCCAGATCTTTCATTCTTAACAGTTTTTCAACAAATCAAACATTCTTTTAACAGATCAACCATTCTTTTAACAGATCGCATCCACTCAATCCTATGTTGTTCCAGCCGAAAATGGAACCATTTGTTGGTTTCTTATATTAGTTATGCCTTTACATGATTTGACCTAGGTTAAGGTCTACTAGGGATCCAACAAAGCCTCTAAAACTATTAGCCCTCCTGGTAATCTAGAAAGAAACACAGCGCACAAAGTGCACTGCACAGTCTCACCGGAGATAGTCTTAATGGGTGACTGCAATACTCAAGTGCTTTCAGTCTAGGACTGAATGGGGATCTATGAATTGTGCACTGTAAATTCTATCTAATTATTAAAGTAATATACTGTCACTCTCATTCATGCATGTAATGTAATTGGATCCATTAATTCATTCATACATCATTCTAACATCTACTCATAGACAGTAAAAGAGATACAATCATTCAATCACATAAAACAGGTTTTACCATGGTTCACCCCCTCTTGGGCTACATCCACAAAGATCTGGCTCTCATGCTATTTTATTATGGTAGTTCCAAAACTACAGTGTTGCGCACTTTACAACTCATTGTCTGTCGGGTCTATATCTATGATGAGGCGAACTAGATCACACCAAGATCCTCATCCTGTGATCTAACCCTCAATATCTACCCTTTTGACTCTCTACAACTCCACAACTTACAAGATTAGATGGAATTACAGTAGGGTTACAAACTAGTTACTCCTTCTCACGCGAGTAACACTCCATCCAAAAACCTGAACCCCCTCTAGACCTCCTAGGTGTCTATTTATATCTATTTTTGGCTCATCAGTCATTACATTCCCTTACCAAAACCCTAACCTAGTTATTTATTCTTGCATGTTGGACTTGCGCGCGTTCCTTTTCTGCATGCGCATTTTCCTCTCATCCGTTGCTTTTCCTGCCAGCTATCTTTATTTCCCATCTTCTTGCATGTGCACCTCACCTACCTTTCTGCCAACGTTCTTTCCTCCACGTCATGCCTTTTCCCCAAAATGGCCCTGTGACCAACACCTGATGAGGTTAAGGAACCTCTGTGAGGTGGACTAGATCAAACCAGGCTCATCTTGTGATCTAGCCCTCAAAATCTACCTTACTCAACTCTTCTACATCTCAACAACTTTCACCCACAATTATCAACAATATTTAGCCAATCTTTAGCCAATTATCACCTCCTAGGTTCTTATTTATATTATTTAACAAGCTTATAGCCATTGTAATACTTATCAAAAACCCTAACCCTAATACGGTTAGGCTTGTATTCCTCCCTGCACATGATTTTTCCTCTTGCATGTTGTTTTTCCTCCTTTTTCTGCATGTTTCTTTCTTGTCATTTGTTGCACGTGCTCCAAAATTAGGTATCTTCTTCCAAAAACATGCCTTTCCTCAAACTAGGCTTGCGTCCAACGATCCCTAATAATTAAAATATTCCTGAGAAAGAATATGTATAACCTGAGGATGAGAGATGGAGACTCGGTGGAAGATCATCTAAATTCCTTCAATACTGTGGTAAGTCAGTAAGTATATGTTGAGATTAAAAATTCAGATGAAGATATGTGTATCAGTTTACTATGCTCTTTACCAGACTCGTGGGATAGTCTGGTTGTTTCAATAGGTAGTAATACAATTGCCTTGAATTTTGATGAAGTGGTCTCATCCTTGTTGTCGGAGGAGATGAGACGGAAGAACATGGAAAAACATAACACAAATGCATTATTTCCAAGAGGACACTCCCTGGAAAGAAATAGATCTAAGTCCTTAAGTGAGAGATCTAAGTCTAAGGGTAGATTTAAATCTCCCAGAAATTTTGTAAAGGTATGCTGGAGATGTGGAAAAGAAGGGCACTACAAGAAGCAATGTAGATCCAAATTTGAGAAAAAGAAGGGATCTGAAGAAGATCCTTCTATAGAAGAAAAGACCTCTAAGGAAGAAGGAGAGGATGTGTACTTGGATTCTTCAAGCACACATGTAGATCATGAGGCATGGTTGGTTGACTTAGGTGAATCATTTCATATGACTCCTCATAGGGAGTGGTTCTGTGAATATGAAAGGTATGATGGAGGTAATGTTTTCCTCGGTGATGACTCGACAACCAAAATCATAGGACGAGAAAAAGTTAAGTTGAGGCTCATATATGGAAGGATTAGAACACTACCTCATTTTTTGCACATCCCATGATTGGCCAAAAATTTGATTTATCTAAGCAAAATGGATGATGTAGGGGTAAAAACAATATTTGAAAAGGAAACCCGTAGGATGGTTCGAGGAGCAATGGTGTTGTTGAAGGGAGTTTGGTTTGGAAATCTGTATAAGTTGCAAGGAAGCACTATTAGTGATGGGTGTAATAGTTCCATTGTTCCTAATATTGGATTTGAAGACAAAAAATCTCCTACAGTATCTGGAGAAAAGGTTATGTTGTGGCATAAAAGACTGGGGCATATCGGAGAGAAGGGTCTTCGACTACTACACGATAAAGGTATGGTTCAAGGTATGTATAATTGGTCTCTGGATTTTGATTTTTGTGAACATTGTGTATATGGGAAGAAAAATCGAGTAAGATTCCCCTTTGGTGCAACGAGGGAAGAAGGAATTTTACATCTAGTTCAGAGTGATGTGTTTGGACCTGTGTCAGTTCCATCATTGGGAAAATTTGTGTACTATGTCTCATTTATAGATGACTTCTTGAGGAATACTTGGATATATTTCCTCAATAATAAATCTAAAGTCTTTGATAGGTTTAAATATTTTAAGGTTCTTGTTGAGAATCAATAGAGAAAATAATTAATGTGTTGAGGATAGATAATGGTGGAGAGTTCTGCGGGAATGAATTTGAAGAATTATATAAGAAGTGTGGTATAGCAAGGCAGATGACTAATCCATATACACCTCAACATAATGGAGTTGCAGAAAGGATGAACATGAAGTTGATGGAAAAATCAAGGTGCATGCTCAGTGGTGTCGGGTTACAGAAATAATTTTGGGCAGAGGTAGTGGGTACTACATGTTACCTGGTCAACAAATCACCCTCATCAACACTGGATGACAAGACTCCACAAGAGGTATGGACTGGTAAGAAACCTTCTCTCACACATCTCAAGGTATTTGGTTGTGAGGCCCATGTTCATGTTCCAAACGAAAAGAGGAGTAAGCTAGATAAGAAGGATGAAAAGTGTCTCTTTATTGGGTATAAATATGGCCTCAAAGGTTATAAGCTTTGGAACCCAGAAACTAAGAAGGTTGTGTATAAACGAGATGTGGTATTTAGAGAAATGAAGTATGTTGTTAAATATGAATTCCTACCAAGTAAGGAAGAACCAGAGAAAATAGAGTTTTATTTAAAGGATGATGAATCAAACTCTACAGAAGAACATGAATCAAAATAAGAAGATCCTCATACTCCATTATTGAGGAGATAAATTCAATAAAGAAGGCTACCGGAAAGGTATAATCCATCTGATTTTTGTTCAAATTTTGCTTCGTCTATTACTGATGATGATTCTAGAACTATCAGGGAGGCAGTGGATTCAGAGACTGGAACACTATGGAAAAATGCCATGGATGAAGAAATGGAAGCATAGGATTGTCACGTAGGCATGAGCATGGGATTGTTGTAACCGAAACTTCATAAATAATTGTATTTTTTAGAGCTTCCAACATTGATATTCCTAGATAGACTGCACTAGATCCCTAGAGGGGGTGAGAATTACCTGAGGGGTTGTAGGGAAGCAAAGGGGATCTCATCCCTATGGTGGTGTAGGATGGGGAAGAGATTCAGGTGGTGGAAAAAGGTTCTAGGAGTATGTATGTTGTCATTTGGGATATGTGAGGGAGTTTATCCATCCATATGAGTCATGTGTCCTTGTGGAATTATAGGCCTAGATCATAGGTGGCTTGATGTTGAGAGAACTAGAGTAGTAGAGCCTATGATTGGGAGGAACATCCTTCGTACGTAGCCAGTTGGTGAAATTATTAAAGAAAATAAGATAATTATTATGGTTTTGTGTTATCATTTGAGTTGTTTGTGTGTATTTTACTAATTAAAATGATCAGAATGCTAATGAACATAATTTTGTTTTGATTCTATATGTTTATATGAATGTGCATGAGATTTATTGTCATTTTGCACACATATTTCCTTATATGACCAAAAAGAGAATAAATAGGTATCAAAGCTAAGTATGATCCAAGTCGAAATAATTTTTAAAAGAATAGCATGTACATAGTTGTAATGGTAGTAATGTGGCTCATCATGGAGCTAGGTACGATACAAATTGGTATTAGAGCTAAGTATGAGCCAGGTTGAAATACATTTAAAAAACACAACATGCACAAAGTTAGAATGGTAGTTATGTGGCTTAGCATGGAGCTGGGGACATTAAAAATTGGCATTAGAGTGAAGGTTTCAACATTGGACCTGTAGTTTCCCCCACTACTAAACCCAAAAAATTAAAAAAAAAATACCGATACCAATTAAATAAAATGTGTGCATGCTAAAAATGGCCATGCTGCTAACAAAAATTTTAAAACATGAATGCAATGAAATTCACATTCACACAAAAACATATAAATGCTTCTAACTCAAACTTTATGCACAACAATTAAATCCCATGATATAATGCAAGGTATTCATGATTTACATGCATCTAATAGCATTATGAATGCATCCAAATAAACATATACTAGTAGCATATAATTTCCCCATAACATAGAATATGTACAGCAATTAAAACCCGTAATTAAACACAATAAAACATAGGTAAAAAATTATCTTTTAAAACATATGTGTAATCAGTGGCAGAGGACAGATGTTCCACCCAACCATAGAATTGTTGCTCAAAATATGAATAGCAAGTCCCTCTCAAGTTGGGGCTAGGAATACACAAAAGAGAGTGTATCTCCATTTTCCACTCATAGCTCAAAATTCCCACAACTAGCTAATTTTGCATACAACTATCCTAACTCTTTTTCTCTCAACCTACCCGAACCACAAGCAGTCCCCCAGGTTGTACCATTATTTTATTTGGGCTTCCAACACATGTTGGTCAGTAATCTCTTTATTGCGGACTCCATGGATGCCAACCACCAATAAAAACTAATAGCAACAAGATCACTATTGTAGGGTAATATCTCACACTAAAACTCACTCTACATTCCTAATAACTTACATCTTCATGAATTTATAGCTCCGACAAGATGCCACCCATGCCCACTATGACTGTCTTCAAGTTTCGATGCTCTCCCCTTCCTTGATGCTCCAAAAACTACACGTCAAAAATGCTCTCCTTTCCCATACAAATTTTAGTTTTCCCCAGGAAAGTTGACTCTCACACTCCCCAATGTTGATTGTACTCATCTCCCATGCTCTCATAACTATGGGATGTGCATTTTCACACCAACCTTCTTACATGTGTTTAATGATTAGGCTCTCATACACTCAAAAGTAAATTAGAAGGTTCACTCAAAGTAATAATTTTAGGAAAGTGGGGTGGAATTAATACCCATGAATAATCCCCCCCCTTGGACCCCTCTCTTAGACATTCTTATAAATTCCCCTTTTTTGTGAAAACTTATCCCCCAATACTCTGTACATGCCCATATGCAACTAACATTACATTTATTTTCTTTTCTTTTATATACAATGTTTACACATTACATAGTCGGGCCCACAACCATACTTTGTATTTACATTACATATCACTAATTTGGGGATTAAAAATGAGGATGTTACATTACCCTGCCCCTAAAAATTGCATCATATTCAGTGCACAACACCATACTAGTATACATGTACAACACCATACTAGTATACATATTCATAACTCTTGTAGTAGTTCCAACCATAAATATTGTGTTCCTCTCAACCTGCATGGCCCAAGGAATGTATCTCATTCTCTACAAGAAATCCCTTGGGTTGTACCATTCTTTTATCAAGGCTTTTNCCATACTAGTATACATATTCATAACTCTTGTAGTAGTTCCAACCATAAATATTGTGTTCCTCTCAACCTGCATGGCCCAAGGAATGTATCTCATTCTCTACAAGAAATCCCTTGGGTTGTACCATTCTTTTATCAAGGCTTTTGTTAGTCCTTAACAAAGGCATGTTGGTGGTCATATCCTCTTTCATATCTTATTCTATTTCTTTTCTTACTTGAAGTCATTTGTTTTGTTGCAATGCATTTGATTTGTTGATTTTAAGTAACACAATGAAAACTTTGTTCTTTTTGTTTATAATCAAGATTGTCTTCAAGTACATGTTCGTGTTTCTCAATGATATTTTGAAATAACAAATCCCTATGGGAGTTGAAAAACTAGATACTCTCATACATTCCCTTCTTTATTTACATTATTTTTTTATCTATTAAGGTGACTATCATTTACTAAATTAATGGGATGTTTTATTTCTTTTACATTTGAGTTATATGTTTATTTGAATCCTTGAACCAACTTTCAACCATTTTCTAAAAACCTATTCAGAAAACCCTTAAAAAATGCCATTGCAATAACCTGATGGTTCCCTAGCTTTCCCTCTAACGGTCAAGTGAAACTTTAGGGACTAACAACTTCAAGCATAGATTGGCCAGGAATGTTTCAAGATGTGTTTCCAGGAACTCTAGCTATCCAAAATGGAGTCTTTCACACTTATATACAAAAGAACATTCAATTTTCTTTAAAATTTGAAAAACTTTGTTGGTGCTCCACCCACACGGTCTCCTTGTGCTACCATGTAGTGTATTCAAGACCGTAGCATGTCCATTGAAAATTTATCAAGCCAAATTATTTGTTCCTAAGTACTTTGACATTTCAGTCTATGATGAACATTGGTTCCACCTGAAAGTCCTCTTCGTTCTCTTCCTAGACCACAGTCCAATCAATTATGTGATTAGGATCATGCACATATTTATTCAATAAAAACACATGAAACATATTATGAATTGTCATGGATGAAATTAATGCAAGGATGTATGCAACTGGGTCTATCTTATCTAAAATTTCAAATGACCCATAATATCTTGCTGCCAACTTTGGCCAGCTTCCAAATATTAGTGAGTTTCTCTTAGATTTTACTTTTATAAACACATGCTCACCCACTTTTAATTCCCTATATGTCCTTCTTTTATCTGAAAAACTATTTTTCTTGTCCTATGAAACTTTTAATTTATGCCTGATCTATACCATCTTCTCTTCCATTTCCTTTAGCAATTATGGCCCAATAAGTTCTATGTCTACTAGGTTGTCCCAATTTACTGGCATGTTGCATTTCCTTCCATATGAAGCTTCAAATGGGTCATGTTCAATGATGCTTGATACCCATTATTATAAGAAAACCCAACTAGATGAAGGTAGTCTTTCCACTTGTAAATCTTGTCAATTACATACATTCTCAACATATATTCAATTATATAGTTATTCCTCTATGTTTTCCCATCTTAATCTGGGTGATACATTGTACTAAAGTTTAAATTAGTCCCAAATCCCTTAAATAATCCCTTCCAGAAAAAATAAGTGAACTTGGTATCTTCGTCTGACAATATTTCCTTAGGCACACCATGTAGCTTGGAAATTTCCTTCATGTAAATTTATGCAATGTTGTTTGCCTTATGATTTGTCTTCACCAGAATAAAATATGTAGACCTAGTTAATTTATCCACCACTACCATGATGGAATCATGTTACCTCATTGTTCTGGACAATTTAGTAATAAAATAAACCTCAACAACTTCCCATTTCCACTCATGGATGGATAATGACTGTAAAAGTCCAGTGGGATGTCTAAGCTCGGCCTTTACCTTTCAACATTCTAGGCACCTGGCTATGTAATCAACCACTTATTTCTTCATTATTGGTCAAAAGTATTGGCTTCTTACAACTGCAATTGATTTATGATATCTTGGATGCCCAACATAAGACACATTGTGCATTTCCCTCAACACTATATTTTTCAAATCTTCAAACTTTGACACATACTCTTTCACCTCAAAATATTTAAATTTTTGTTGAAAATTACCTTGTTGTAATGCTTATTTAGTTGCAAATATTGTTGATTTGAATTTGCATCCTCTAAAATTATGTCTTTTATATCAGACTTGTACATGATAATGGTTGTAGCATGCATTTCATGCACTCTCATGTTGTGTCCATCAACCACTTTATTTTCCTTTCTCTTAATATGTTTTATATCAAAGTCATATTCACTAAGGAATTCCAACCATCTAACCTGTCTTGCATTCAAGGTTGGTTGTCCAAATAAATATTTCAAACCACTATGGATTTTTTTCAACTCAAATATTTTTCCCATGAGATAATGCCTCCACTTTTTTAAGGCATGGAATATGGTTGAAAACTCTAAGTCATGTGTTGCATAGTTCCCCTCATGTTCTTTCAACTTTAATAACTCATAGCATACAACATGTCCATTTTGCGCAAGGACTCCACCAAGCCCTCCCTTGCATGCATCAATGAATACAACAAAATCTTCATCTGGGTCTAGAATCTTCAATATTGGTGCACTTGTCAAAATGTTCTTTAGATACTGAAATATTTATTTAGATTTAGAAGTCGATTCAAATTTTACACCTCTTTTGCAATGAAGTAATTGGGTTTTCTATCTTTGAAAAAAATTTAATAAAAATTATATAATAACCTGGAAGCCCCATGAATGATCTGAACTCGATAACATTCTTTGGTGTTGGCCATCCTCTAATGGATTTTATCTTCTCAAGATCAACTACTATTACATCCTATGAAATAATATGGCCCAAGTAATTAATTGTTGTTTGGTAGAAGATGCACTTAGTTAACTTGGCATACAATTGATTTTCTCTCGATACTTGTAGCACCATCCTTAAATGTTACTCATGTTCCTCCTTTGTCTTTGAATAAATGAGTATATCATCCAAGAAAACAATTACAAAATTTTCCAAGTATTCTCTAAACACTCCATTCATCATACACATGAATACAACTGGTGCATTTGATATCCATGTTGGAACGGGGGCATACCCAGGGTTAAATGCTTCAACAGTGCACCAACAAAACCCTAACTACCGTCTCTTTCGGCAACACCTGTGAAGTAGGCGAAGTCTCACCCGAGGTAGAAGTAGGGAGCTTACAGGAATCTGGAGTCTGTAACTGAGCTGGGACATACATTTGTGATTATAACACTTCTACAGAGTACTTAGGAACAACATGCATCAACCTATTAGTCTTATTCACATCGCAGATCGAACCCTAAGTACATATCGACGTAGTAACAATGACATCATACACTTCACACTTAGCAACATAAACTAGATCTAACACATTCAACATAAATAAAACACTAATCATTCATAGATCTATCTATTACACATAACATTCGATGCACTAAGACGATTCACATCATAAACATTATAGAACAAAGCAAACCATCAACACAAGATTTGTGTGGTTCACCCCAGTGTGGGGCTACGTCCACCAATAGATTCTTCTTCTTCTTTGTTAGTCTTCAATCTCTTACATCCATCAGCTCCTGTGCACTAAGCCACAGAGCCAAGATTCGCATTGGACAGGTGATCTGCGCACTAAGCCCCAGATCCACATTCCCAAAATCAGGTCAAGGCACAGAGCCAACTCCTCTATTACGCACAAAGCCTTACATACATAGTTTGTTGCACAATGCAACTCATAACTACTTGCCTCTTGCACTTAGCTACTTACACCGCTTCTACTACTAAGCTTTCTCTACTTCTTCTCCTTACAATATTTACTTATTTATACTTTTACATCCCTTACAAAAAGGCCTAAACATGGGTAAACCCATGGGACGACATCCCCTAAACCCTAGTGAACCCCTTGTTGGGTCCACACAACAAGTGAAATCCCATGATCTCGGCTCCGCCTAGGCGCTCCATATTTGATGAGCCTATCGAAGTACAAAAGTGATCAAACCTGACCAATGTTTCCTCAAAACTTTCTCGAGGGCCAACACTCACCTATGACTCGTCACGAGTCACTCAGATCTGGGAAACGCTACTTAGAATGCCTCAAGTTTCCTTGAGCTACTGCTTCTCCTGAACTTCATGCTCAACAAACTCCTGGATCAATTGCTCTATAATAGGACCTTCTAGGCATTGATCCATTGTCGCAACCACTTGGTCCAGCTGCGAACCTTGTCCTTCGATCTCTTCAAACACCGCACAGGCTTCATCCTGCACTAGTTGTAGCCTCTGTGTGACTTCCATTACTCTGCCCTGGATGGCAGTAATCTGTTGTTGGACCATGCGTTGTTCTTGTGATCTCTTCATTCTCTCAACCGTAGTGAGTGACTTCATCTGTGCTTGTACTAACAGTGTATGTTGTTGCACCTCTTGTAGCTGCGCTTCCAACTTCCTAAGTTTTGGATCTTCTGTGAGGCGTTCATAGGTCTGGGCACTTATGTTGCTTAGCTTCTTGCATTCTGAGGCGAGGAATCTAATCCTTTCCACTTCTCTCGTAGAGACTTCCTCCCTTTGGTCGTGTACTTCTTGAAGAGTGCTTGGTACTGCTTGAATCTCCAAATCTATTACCCTTTCTTGAAGTTGTTGGATGGCCTCAGCGAGCTTCATCACTTGAACCTCAACTACATCATGTTCCTCCTGTGCCAAGCCTAGCACCGAGAGAAGTGATTTGCTAACTACTTTTTTTGTTGTAGTCTTCTCTACGAGAATCTAGTCCTTTTCCCTCTGTATCTTTGCTTTGTCTTCCTTGAGCATCGCCCGCGACTCATATTTCTCATTTTCATATGCAGTTACACAGTACCGCGCAACTCGTAGTTGCTCCAAGATCTCCTATTTTTCTTTCTTCAAGGTTTTTGTGGCCTGTTCCTTTTATTTTTGGACTTGTTGAAGCCGAGCCTCTGTTGCATCTGCCAGTCTTCAAAGTTGGGTTGGTTCATCCCTCAAATATGAAATCTTTGATGAGGAGGGAAGAGTAGGTACTGTGCGGCTCAATTGAATGGCTCGTAGAATTTCCTTCAGTTCCTTCTCGAATCTTACGTACAACTCTTCTTGCTTCGCGCCATATCTATGTAATAGGTCCTCAGACACATCCCCCATTGCTCCATGGACTAGACCGATGTCATCCTCCATGAGCATAGCTTCTATCTAGGGCTTACTGGCGTGGGTCTTCTTTCTTGTTGAAGGTTTCTGCGGAGAAAACTTCCTCTTATTCGATGTTTCTTCCTAGGTAGGGGGATCCTTCCACGGTGTATCTTTGCCTTCTCCTTATTTTTCTCATTCTTCCCCTCCTACTTCTTGATTTACTTCATCTCCTCCTCCTCCTGCGGGCGAGCTAGGTCTACTTTCTTCCGAGGCATTGTCCTCTTCATCAGTCTCTATGTTCTGAACTTCCTCCTTTTTCTTTTTCTTCTTCGCACTTGTCTATTCTGCATGCTCGAACCGAGTGACCAAGGGGCTTCTGATGATGTCAAGGTTGGAGAGTTCTACATCATCAACTGATACTAGGAACTTCATTGGCCACTCCTTCATGATATGCTCCATGTCTTCGTCGGTCAACTTATAATAGGACTGTAACTCTTCCTTACTTTCATCCCTGCACATAGTGATATAAATAAAGTGTGGATCTGCATGGAACTTAGCTAGTGGTCTATACTGGTGCAGAGTGTGTGGTGTCATGTGAAAGAAAGACTCAATGCCAACCTTCAGTTGCTGATAGTAGGAATGGAACAATGTGTTTGACTTCCATTGCTTCGAAATATCATTTGTATACCATAAGGTAGAAAATATAGCTGCCAGTGGCTCTGATGGATCA
Organism: Picea sitchensis; assembly: GCA_010110895.2. Classification (NCBI taxonomy): domain Eukaryota; kingdom Viridiplantae; phylum Streptophyta; class Pinopsida; order Pinales; family Pinaceae; genus Picea; species Picea sitchensis. The sequence continues at coordinate 34,290 of SNQJ01S0041256.1, read as the reverse complement.
ATTTCTGGAAAATATGCTCCTTCCAGCATTTTCCAAGCGACAAATGTGATCAACACAAGCAACCAGATGAAATGGAACTCGTATCCCTGATCCTGCGCTTCGTAGAAGTATTTCTCAAGCTCGTTGAAGAGGTAGCTCGTTGAATTAATTTGCATCCCCTCCACACATTTTCCTGCGAGGCTCACCACAAACCCAGTGACCTGCGTGGGGTGGTTCTTTCTGACGATCTTTCCAGCTATGAGTTGGAAAGCTAAGTCCACTATGCCATCCTGGATGGAGGATACCTTGTAGCCTCACTTTCCCTTCTCAACTTCGTTGTATGCCTCCTTAATGTGTTGTGTTAGGGAGTGATCTGAGGTCTTCCCTGGGAAGAACTATTGAGGGTCGGGTCCCTGCATGCTTAGTCCTGTGATCAAGTGGATCAGCGTTGGATCCACAATAATGTGCCTATCGAGACACATATATCCTCCATGATAGCATGAAAAAGAGTATTTTAACGCAAGCATTAACCTCCTAATGTAGGCCAAAATGAGGGATCTTCATTACGTTCAGTATCGTGGACTACGCCATCACCTTTATCCAAGGCTGGGAGACTATGCAAGGCTTCTTCCTAGTTGTCTTCATCAAATATCTATGGGGCACGAGCATGGCATTGTTATTTTTGTCTCCAAGGTTGAAATCATTGTTCTTCAATGCTGGGATCTGTCCTAACTGGGTTCCAACTACGTGTATTTCCTTTGGAATGTACGTGGTGATCAATGTGTATTCTAAGTCCCATGGAATGTTGTCATGGTTAACCACATAAGCCAAAGGTGGGATATAGTTCGGTAAGACCGACGGGAATTGCTTTGCATTAGCCAGATCATCGTGGTGCTTACTTCGCTTCTCAGACATGGGGTTGAAACATTTTGAATGTCGTCCAATCGAAGGGGAAGCCTGCAGTCCCCTGGTCGAAGATGCTTGTACTCCCTCATACATAGATTTATCGGCCATAAACTTCTTTAGAACTTCTTCAACAAAATTCTCTACCTCAGTGCACTCAATCGACATTCTCATTGTTAACAAATAAGTCAGGGTAGGTGAATAGATAGCGGGGTAAAAAATAGATGGCGAGGTCTGATAGCACAGTTTAGCACACACAATCACTTCATTTCTTGTCTCAGATAATCGCAAGTAGAAAAAATTGGTCCCGGCACAACGTTCAATAGGTTAAGTAAGCAAGTGTCGTAAGGGATTCCTCCAATGAAAAAGAATGCCTCAATCAATGTTAATTCATCCGTTATGGCATGGTCTCAACGTATAACGACGATCTATGCACCCATAAATGTGTTTCCTAGCCATTCTGGAGCGTCGTTCTAACGGTCAGGGCGCCTCCAATGATCATATAGCTTTGCCAGGGCGAAGTCCCATTCTGCACCATTATGTTGTTCCGACGAGGTTCAAATCCTGCAAACCTGTCTCCTGTGAAGTTTCAATCTATGAAATCTTCCATTTGTTCTTTGTAACTTCTTGTAGATTTTCCAACTTAGCCTTCTTCTTACTAAGCTTCCTTGCCTTCTTTCTTGTGATCTGTGTCTCTCTAACTATTTCTATATTTCTCTTTCCATTCTTATTCTTATCTTCTCCTAGCGAAGTGACTTCATGTTGTTGATGTGCTCTCAAAGGGTTTGAAGGTAATATCCCTCCTCTTACTATTTCCTGGGTGGATATACTTATTTCTTGCATGGATAGGTCCTTCAAACCTTCTTGCGTTCTTTCAAACTCGATAGCTAATTCTCTGATCTTCTGTTGCTTTGACTCAACTTCTCGTTTTTCTATCAGTTAATCTATTTTTCTAGCTATGAAATCCCTTAGTTCTTGCTTTTTTCTTTTTTGTAGCTTCTTCCTCTGATTTCCTTCTGATCTGATCTTTCTCAATCCACGTCTTTCCTAACAAAAGTGTAAAAGGGGTGTTGTTCTCAACAAACCTAATAACTTCAAATTCCTCTTTTGTCGATGTTCCATGAATGATAACAGGTACATTAGTAACTCTTCCACATAGGGTTATCATCTTTCCTTTAAACAACCTATTATTTCCAATGAAGGTACCATAGTGGGCTTTTCCAAAATTTCCTAAGTGATTTATGTCGAAGTCTCTTATTCTTGTATCTATGCGTTGTTTTTCTTTCATGATCTCTGATAAACTGACATCTTTGTAATCATTCATTGCTTCTTTTAACTGTACTAACATTGTCTGAGCTTTCTCTTATTCTTTCTATTGATGATTATTTAACATGCTCTTATTCTCTTGATAGTTTTCTTGTCTCATATTCATCCTTTCAACTTTAGCAATCATTCTTGGACAATCCTCAACTTCATGACCAACAATTTTACAACAAAGACATATAGGACCTATACCAGGGCATTCCTTAGCAATATGTCCCAGTCTTCTATAGTTATAACATAGTGTCAATCCTCTATTTCTTTTAAATGTTCCCCAACCTTTCCTGTACTGCGCACTAGGATCGCAGTGTTGGATCTGCAATCTGCAAAAATTCTTTCTAGGTTCTTGCATCCACTTATTAGTCCAAAAATTCTTTCTATGCATAGGAATAACATATATTTCTCTATTTCTATCAAATTTATTCATATCAACTCTTTCTTTTAACTGTACCCTAGCTTTCAGACTAGAATAGATTCTATCAAACATACCTAGATTCATGTTTTCGAAACAAAAAAATTCACTTATCTTATTCTATCAAATCACAAATCTTTACCTCTTTCAAGATCTTACTTCGTTTCTTCAGATCGGGTTACTTTCTTATTACAGAGCTTCGCAAGTCAAGTAGAATGTTGTGCACTACAACAACATATCTATGAACATAGCTTCTATTTTCTTTACTTCAGTTCCCAGCAATCACAGTTTCAGGTCCCGACAACGGAACCATTTGTTTGCATAGGGGCATACCCAGGGTTCAACACTTCAACAATGCACCAAAAAAACCCTAACTACCAGCCCTTTCGGCAACACCTGTGAAATAGGCGAAGTCTCACCCAAGGTATAAGCAGGGGGGGTTACAGGAATCAGGTGTCTATAATCGAGATGGGACATAGATCTGTGATTATAACACTTCTACAGAGTACTTAGGAACAACATGCATCAACTAATTAGTCTTATTCACATCGTAGATCGAACCCTAAGTACAGATCGACGCGGTAACAATGACAGCATACACTTCGCACTTAGCAACATAAACTAGATCTAACACATTCAACATAAATAAATCACTAAGCATTCATAGATCTATCTATTACACATAGCATTCGATGCACTAAGAAGATTCACAGCATAAACATTATATCACAAAGAAAACCATCAACACAAGATTTGTGTGGTTCACCCCAGTGTGGGGCTACGTCCACCAACGACATATTATTCTTCTTTATTGGTATTCAATCTCTTAGATCCATCCTCTCCTGTGCACTAAGCCATAGAGCCAAGCTTCGCACTGGACAGGTGATCTGTGCACTAAGTGTCAAATCCACCTTCCCAAAATCAGGTCAAGGCACAGAGCCAACTCCTCTATTACACACAAATCCTTACATAGATAGTCTGTTGCACAAAGAAACTCGGAACTACTTGCCTTTTTTACTTAGCTACTTACAACGCTTCTACTACTAAGCTTTCTCTACTTCTTCTCCTTACAATATTTACTTATTTATACTTTTACATCCCTTACAAAAAGGCCTAAACATGGGTAAACCCATGGGCCGACATCCCCTAAACCCTAATACCCAAAACACTAGTGAACCCCTTGTTCGGTCCACACAACAAGTGAGATCTCACGATCTCAGCTCCGCCTAGGCGCTCCATCTTCGAATAGCCTTTAGAAGTACAAAAGTGGTAAAACCTTACCAATGTTTTCTAAAAACTTGGTCAAGGGCCAACAATCCTGAATGGAACCACCAAAACTCATAATTTTCATATATTGTCGTAAATGTTGTGTTGTTTATATCTTCTTGTTTTATTCTTACTTGATGATAGCCTAACCTGAAGTCAATCTTGGAAAATATTCTTTCACATTTTAGTTGATCAAATAGATCATCAATCCTTGGAAAATGGTATTTGTTCTTTATGATAACGTTATTGAGCTACATGAAATAAATGCACAATCTTAAGGTTCCATCCTTCTTCTTCACAAAGAGCACTAGGGAACCCCAAGTTGACACACTTGGGTGTATATACCCCTTCTTCAAAATCTCTTCAAGTTTCATTTGCAATTCCTTCATCTTTGGTGTGTCTATCTTATAAGGATATTTGGACACCATGACAGCTTCTAGCACCAAATCAATGGAGAAATCAATGTCTCTCTTTGGCATAAACCCCATAATCTCCCCAAATACATCCTCAAAATATTTCAAGACCGGATGGTGTTCAACACTTGGAATTTTATCTTTGGTTTCCTCTTCCATGTGGGTTGTATAAATGTGACATCCCTTCCTGAAACTCTTCTTTAATAGCATGGATGAAATTTCTCTAATATATACATTCCTTGGAATGTGTTACACTTTTCCTTGTTTCCCTTCCTCATTAAGACACATGAATGTGTTGTTGTATCATTCTAGGGAAACATGATTCTTTTCCAACCAATCCATACCAATCAAATATTCATATGAACCCAAAGGTATGATGTTCAAATATACCTTTGTGTTGATTCCATTCATGTCCATTGGACAATCCTTAACTAGCTTAGTGATCCTTCTATTAGCTCCGGTGGTTAGATAAACCAATCATGATTTTTCATATTTGCTTCTTTAAAAATTAAATAATTCAACATGATTAGGATTTATGTAACTATGGATAGCTCCAGAATCAATTAAAATGGATATGGGTTGATTATCAATCTTACCTTCTACTTCAATCATAGGAGATTGGTACTTTGCTTTCTTGTTGTCCAAGGAAACATAAATCCTTGGCATACTTTTTTCTATGTCCTCAACTATATCAACCTCATGAATATTGTGAATAGTCCTCATCATTTCTCCTTTGTGAGGGAAATCTCTATAAAAGTGGTCTCCCTCACATCCCCAACATTTAATATATCATCTTGGAATCATTCTAAGTTGAGTTCCCTTGCTGATATGTTTGAGAGATATTTATGTAAAATGGTGGCCTAAAATCTTTCTTTCATTGCTCCATATTTCCTTTTCTTTTTTCATCCCAAGCCTTTTGGAAAGTCGATCTTCCTCTATTATTCTCATAAAGGTACTTTGCTTTCCTTATGGTCTCTTCCATTGTCTTGGGATCATCATAATGTATTTTATCACTATAGAAATAAGGTATCCCACTTAGAAACCTTTGGATTGTAACGTTCTTGTCTCTTATAAAGCCAACATACCTCAAAAATTTGAGGAACCTCCTCTCATGCTTATAAGCTTGATTTCATATAACTCTTTCATCTTATTTTCATCATACTTCTCTGACAAGTACTGCTACTGGAAATATCTCTTGAATTGCTTCTAGGAAATTATTTTTTCATCAATATGCTTAACCTGCTTGAGTTGATCCCAACACATATATGTTTTTCCTTGAAAATGGTACGTTGCAATTTTGGATTCTACATTTGATGAGTAATTGTGAAATTGGAAATATTTTCTCATTCCCAACATCCATGCTTCTACATATTCATCCTTCTTTTGATCACCATCAAGTATAGGAGGATTAATTTTTCTCAGCTATCCTTACAAGTCATCTACCTTAGACCTCCTCCTCTGTCTTCGGACAAGGAACACACTTGGGCTACTCTCTAACCTTGAATGTACATGTGCTCTTCTAGTCAAGTGTTTTAGTGAGTGATGATGATGATTATGTTTACTAATACTTCTTTATTTTCTAGATCCCTCATGGTCATCCTCCTACCATGTGATCTTGATGCTTCTACTTGTCTTGAAGTGATTGATTTCTTTGTGCCAGAATATTTATTGACTTACCTCTATAACATATTCATACTATGCAGTATGTCTTCTTGATCTCTCATCATCCTTTAATTTTCCTCTCTAGAACTCTTCACTTCCTTCGACAGACTTATCATTGTCTCAACCACCTCGACAGGATCATCTCTACCCCTATGTCCATTGGATTCAGTCTTTGTGCTCCCCTTGTTGACATGTAGACCTATAACCTCCTCCTCATAGATTTAAGACCCTTGGCAATCCTCCATATCTCTAGTTCTCATATAAGAACCAAATATGCTTCCTTGTACCTTTAATTCTACAAGAAGTGTGCATGCAAAAATTATTGCTAGAGTTATTGATGATATAAACTATTTCACAAATTAGATTACAGTGCATCCTTTCAATTACATTTATGAGAGTATGGATGCATTAAAATCTGATTCTAATTATTTATACACATTCTCTTATGAATCAAATTTCCAGTGACTACTTATTTTCCCAAATTCGATCTATGGGATAACAGTTATGGTCCATAGAAGTTTAGATTATTTTCTCATGTTTATCCCTCTATGCTACAGGTCTTCTCTTCCATCTTGTACAATTCAAGGTACCTAGATTCCAATTATGGTTTCATGGTTGTCTTCTATGATCCACAAGATTTACACAAACTTCTCTTGTGCCCCAAATGAACTTCTGAGCAAAGACTTATGCCCTCTCGAAGTAAACTGGTGCCTAAATTATACCATGTATTGTTCCAACTATAAATTCCTCACACTAGCTCTGTTTTTCTCTCAGAATATATTGTTCGAAATGTTTTATTGAGTTCTTTCATTTTGGTAGTAGATACTTTGTGTACAATAGGTACACACAATTTTCTTGATTTCGACTACCTAGAAATGTTGTTTAGGCCCTCAAAATGCCTCTGCAAGTTGATGACCTTCACAATTTGAAAAAATATTGTATAAATTGATTGATTTATTATTGTAAAAGTCTGTAAATCTAAGTTGTTGATCTCAAAATCGGGAGTAACCCTAGTTGTTGATACGCTAAAATTTCCTAAGACCGCAAATGAATCTCAATCGTTGATTTCTAACTTGAAGCAATCTGAACCGACCATTCCCAAACATTTGAGATTCATTGGTGATTGGAGATTTCCTTTGAAATCCAACTTATAATAACTCTTCGAATTTACCGACCCGACCATCGACAATCAATGATTTCCTTCGGATGCATGAAACACTTCACCAATTTTTTCTACCCAGCCTTCAACGAATGACAATTTCTTTGGAACTAATGAAACACTTCATCGATTTTGTTGAACCGACCATCAACGAATTGTGATTTCTCTAGGTGGCATGGAATGACACGTATATGTTGATTTAGCATGACACATAGATGTTGACATGCCATGACACATCATCTTTCTCTTTTCCCTTTATTGGTGATCAAAAATTTCTCTTGGTCAAACAAAATACTTTGTCAATTTTTTTGACTCAACCATCGGTGACTAGATATTTCTCTTGGTCGAACGAAACACTTCGCCAATTTTTCCAACCCGACCATCGATGATCGATTCTTTCTCCTAGAGAACTAAATTCACTCAAGAATTTTATTGAACTCGGACACTTATAAATTTTTAACCAAAATCCATGATGAATATGGGTTGTTCTCCAATTCAAAATGATCTTCACTATTGATCCACCATACTTCTCCCAACTCTGTCGATGAGTCTCAACTATTGATTTGCTCCATTTTTCCAAACTCCGAAAACAAATTACGATCGTCGATCTGCTCCATTTTTTCAACTACGAAAAACTTATAAGTTTTGGGTCAATCTAGGTTGAATCTGGGCCATTGATCTCAAAATCGAATGTGATCTCGACCATCGATTTATCAAACTCTCCCAAAAGAAAAATACCAACTTAACGAGAACTCTCTAGAGTTCTCATTTTTTCAGAGTGGCTATTTTTACCCCTAAATAAAACAAGTGGTGCTACCAGTAGCACCTTTTTTTTACAGTGGTTAAAATTCAAACAGATCGCGTTGACAAGTGATGTCATTGTGATGTCACTGTGGACAAAGACTTTAAAATTTACCCTCGAATCGAAGAGTGATGCTACATGTAGCACTGGTTTTTTTTTTGGAGTTGAAATTATAACTTAATTGAAACCATGCCCTTGATGATTGATACCATCGTCGATAAACAACTCAAAATTGGCTCCTAAATCATTGCTTAGATTGTTACTTTTTTATTTTTTATTTTTTTAAATTTACATTAAAAAAATAAATAAATTGGACCAAAAAAACTTCGCAAGTTAGTTTAAAAAAAAAATCTAACAAAAAACACCCATTTTAAAAACAAAAACCCTAACCTGATTTTATTAAAATTAAAAACTAAAAACAAAACAATAAAAAAAAGGATTAAAGAAAAACTTAAAAACTAAAGAGATAAAAAACAAAACAAAAAATTAAAAATATATGTAAAAACTTTAAAAGGGGATTTTTTTTTAGAGGGTAAAAAAACAAATTTATGATGGCCAAAAACTTTAAAAGTTCAAAATTATATATATATATATATATATATATATATATATATAACCTAAAGACTTAAAATGCAAAATTTAATGCAATTTTTTAATTAAAAAACCTTTAAAATCTTAAAATAAATTCACAGAAAGAAAATTATATAAAACTTAAAATAAATTAAATTAAATTAAAATGTTCATATTAAAAAAAAAAAAACTTAAAAAATGAAAAAATTGAAATTAAAATATCATATGTATGAGATTGGGGGCGTGTCAACATCGCCTCGGAGTCCTAGTCTAGTTATTGGGGTTCCATACCCATTACACTTAGGACCACAAGGTTGAGCGTCACACGACATTGTCCCCCTCTCCCTCCTCCCAGGTCCTTATATCTATATTTTAATAATTTCATTTTTATTTATTTTATATTATTTTTTTACAATTTTAGTTGTCTAGATGAAACTTGGGAGCATGAGTTTAGGGTCCCTAACATAGAAGGATATGTCTTGTGGTTGGCACGGAACAAAAAATCCCTTAGTGGGGATAAGAAGCATAGATTGTTATATTAGAAAGATCATTTCTCCTCACATTCAAAATCATAAGATTGACCCTCTTAAACAGTACATTTGGATAGAAATTTAAGACACCAATGCTAAGAAGATGTATATAGCAATTTTCTGTACATACCAATTAATTCTACTTTTTATAAGAAAAAAATAAGATAACAATTGTCCTAATTTAGAAAAAGATATTTATAGTTTAAAAATAGAAGGTGTCAGCTAGGATACTTTAATGCTAGGTTCACGACTAAGCAAACTACTATTTTAGCATTGTTTTAACCACTTAATCCTTTATGGCTAAAGGAGGACCTTGTTTTATCTAATGGCTACAAAAGAAACTTCGAAGACCTAATCGTGAATTTGTTTGGTATTGGGTTTGTCAAACTATGTAGCTATCAAGATGTAATAATTTGCAATGGAGTAATGAAGTGGCCAAACTCAACCAAATGACATGTATTCATGGGCTTGGTGGTAGTGTCATAGATTATGTGATATATGATATCTTTGTTTCAAACCAAATAGTAACTTTTGACCTTTTAAATGACCATGATCTTGACTCGATCATAAACCTTTAACCTAACTCTAAACTTTGCCATGCATGGGAGTGCCATTGAAGAGAATTACGATAATCAAAGACAACTTCCCTTTGACAAAAGTAAAGTTTACATTTTCTTAAGTTTAAATAATAGAATTACATCTCCTAACTTATAAGGAAACATTGAATAACTCTATCATGAATTTACAACTACCCTTTCCACTTCTATTAACAAGAAGTTCTCTTTTGAGGTGTCATGTAAAAGAATAATAGAATGACCAACCCTTGGTATGATAAAGGAGAATGTAAAAATTGTTAGGAAATCCATTAGGGATGCTTCTAATGAGTCCTTAAAACTCCATAAGATGAATACGTACGAATCCCTAATTAGAAGGATAAAAATGTACTATATCAATAAAGGCAAGAGAAACTTTCACAACTATCTAAGTTGGATCCTAAGGCGTTATAGAGCTAAATTATAAACAACAATACTAAATAAAATAATGATTCCTTGAGGGACTAGAAATCCTACCTTAAAAGTCTTTCTGAGTTCCCTAATGCCATGAACACCATTCCTATTGTCCCTACAAAGGTTGAAAATTGTTTTTCTTTAGATGACATGTAGAGTTGGGGTTTAAAATTGGCTTTGAATGGGAAAACTAGACATTGAAGGATACTAAGCTGAAAATTTTCAAATTGGAGGGCCTATCCTTATCCCTCACATGCACAAGCTCTTCAATTAGCGATTGGGAGGGCTTCCCTAAACCCTAGATGCAAAGCCTCATTGTTTCTATTTTTAAAAATGGGGCTTTGCGTCCAGGGTTTAGAAACATTCCCTCTAATTATGGACCATTATGATTAACTTTGATGTTGTAAGAAGCTTTATGGAATTATTTTTGGAAAAGAAGATTAGCCTTTGGCTGAAACTCACGGTAAAAGAGCTAAAAAGTCCAAGATGGGTTTAGGATATATCATTCAATTGTGGACCATCTTCTGTTACCTTTGGGATCATTCTGAGGAGAGTTTACGTAATATTAAAATTAATATTTTGTGTTGTTTTGTTGACTTTAGAAACACTTTTGACATGATTCTGGGAAAACAATTTGGAATAGGTTTGAAGAGATAAAAGTACCTCGAGTTGAGGTTTGTTGCAATAAGGATGTATGGGCATGTTATTGATAAGTTTAAAAACAGGTTGGTTGAAGAGATTAGACGCAATATTGGAGTCAAACAAAGGTTGTCCCTTGTCCCCTAATATTTTGGCATATACATTGACAAGTTAGAAGATTTCTTGGGCATGGGTTGTGTCAGCCCTACTCTTATTGGTATAGTCATTAATATTATTATTTATCACCAGATGATATCATTCTTATGGAAAGGTCCCCATGATCTTGAAAACCAACTAACAACTCGAGTTTTTCTCCAATATGGGTATGGTTGTTAATGTTGATAAGACTAAGGTCATGAATATTAAATCCAATAAGATCACTTATGATACCTTCATATATGACAACAACAACTTGGAGGTGAGTTCATACAAATATCTTGGAATTGATATTCCACACACAAATCAAACTGGAATTATAGCATTGAGAAAATGAATATTGGGGGATGGAAGCTTGTCAAAATGTTGGCTTAGGTTGTGGATAGTTGGTTGTCATTAGTATGTCATGTTGGAGATAATTATTGTATATTTATGCCAACCCTTGGAGAAAGTTCGATGGTGAATTACATTGCCTAAGGTTTAGACTATTAATGGACCCAAGGTTGTTTCATGTATAATGGTATGGTTTTAATATATTTAAAGGTAAAGACTATTCTATATGGATAGTACATGTCATTCCATTTACGATGGTATGGAGCGTCATAACTCCTCGCGGTTGAGAGTTATGGCCATGAGGATGGAGAACCAGGGTTTGAGTAATGGACCCAAGTTTTATATGGATAATGGTATGAGTTTTGATATCTTTCTAGGGGTAAGACTGTATATATGGATATTACATGTCATGCCATTTACATTGGTATGTGGAGGCGATCACATAACTCCCTCTCAGGTTTTGAAGTTATAATACAGTTGGAGGACCCTCATATGTTGGCAGAAGCCCCAAAGGTCAAAAGTCAAAAGAGCACGCAAAGAAGAAATTATTATTTAAATGATAAAGTGAAGTGAAAACAAAGTCAAGAGGATTTTAAATAATAAAGTGAAAATGACAAAATCAAAGAATTATTTAGAAATGATAAAGTGGGGTGACAAAGTCAGGAGGAATATTTAAATGATAAAGTAATGGAGAGAACTTTCTAATTATGGAAAGTGGTTAACCCTACTAAAAAATGAGGAAAATAGGTTAAATTGACCCTGGAAATAAGTTAAGTGACCTAGAAATAGGTTAACTAATATAAATAGGTTAAGTGACACAGAAATGGGTTAAGTGACCTAGAGATGGAGAGTATAAATAAGAGCAAGGCTCTCTCTCATTTTACACCACTTGAGCATATTGAATATATATGGGTAACTGAGGTAGCAAAAGAATTATCTAAGCCAATTTGAGGAGGGTGAAAGAAATAGGTAATTCAAGGGAGGGTTAATTCTTTTGATGATGCTTTCTAAGGTATGTTATTTACACATCCATATCACCATTTTACATGATAAAATTTTATAATGATTCATCCCGTGAAATTTCTATTCCATTGAGGGAAAATATCAAGTATCCGTGGTAAAAATTCAGCTTGTGGGTCGTTGAATTTTGGAGTTACACTCTATGTAAAATAGGGTTTAATGGTTAGTCTCGAAACTAGTCAAAATAGGTGTTTTAGGTAAGCGTCGAGAACTTATACTATATATATCAAATTTAGTAAGCCCAAATGTGTTGGTTTGAATTACAATCTATAGTGTTTTTTGTAACATTTTCATATCTATTCAACAAATGTGCAGTGTGGGGCCTGCCTTCCTAGGTCTCTCTCTGAGATAAGGCGAATTGACCAAGGGTATGCCATTTTCTATAACTCCTTTTGAGGAGAGGTTCAAAGTAGTGACACCTTGACGAATTGCATAAAACCTGCGAAGAATGATATCATTTTCATAAATTTATTCATTACATGTACACTAGTTATGATTATTTCAAGTTGGGGTTGTTAACTAATCCAAAACTAGTGCATGTGAGACTAAAGAAAAGTTTGATGAAAATGTTGGTTTCTTCATTGTTAAAGTTAAGGAAAGGTTACACGAGGTATGAATGTGATCATATACACAAGTCTATTAAAAGTTACAAATCATATTTGGATGATGAAATTGATGAGGGCTTTTGTGGTTGAGGGTACATAGGTACATGGTTGAGACAAGTAGTTGATGAGTTGTAGCACATACATGAGGTGTATAGTTGATGATGTTAGGTACATCTTGATGAGTCATATTTATGTGATGGATTGATACATGATTTTTTTACATACTTGGTACATGGTTTGGAGGTACTTATTAGTAGTATTGTTGACATGGTTTATGAATGATGCTGCTTGTACTTGTATTGGTATATTATTTTAAACACATATTGATCTTGGTGATGATTATGAGTTGTTGTGTTATGCTTGGGGTGATGATTATGAGTTGTTGTGTTATGCTTGGTTGATGCACATCTTTGAGAGTTGTCTTGGTGATTGATCTTGGTGAGTAGATCTAATTTGGTTGATAAGATTGATGAGACAGGTTGGTGTGATAGGTTGTTTAGATAGGTTGTTGTGACATGTTATTTAACCAGGTTTGGTGCATGGTTGATGCACTTGTTCATGGCATAGGTTGAGGTACAAGTTGTTGCATGGTTGATGCACTTGTTTATGGTACATGTTGATTACAGGTTGGTTGGTACAGGTTGGTGCATGGTTGATGCACTTTTTTATGGTACAGGTTGATTATAGGCTGAGGTACAGGTTGATGCATGGTTCAGGTTATTGGTACAGGTTGATTGGTACAGGTTTACTGCAATATATCTCACAGTGATAGTGTGACAGTGATTCCATCATTCTACTTCTACTTCAAGGCAGTTGGACGAGGCAAGGACACGTGGTTGTAGCCACCTTCCAGTTGTAGCCAGAGAACATAGGGGGTTGTATCCAGAGAATTAGGGAGTTGGAGCTTCCCTCAGGTTGTAGCCTGAGAAACTAGGGGGTTGGAGCCTCCTTCCAGTTGCATTTGGAAAACAAAGGAAGTTGGTTCTTCCAATGAATATAATTATTCAAGACATATAAGAAAAACCATTCGATGGTTTTCTCCCACTTTGGGTTTCCACGTAAAACATTGGTGTATTGTGTATGTGTATGATTGTTCATTTGTCCATTCCTTATTTACTCTGCAGTTATTGGATGATAATGCTACATTGATATAAAACTTGGATTATGTGGTTAAAAATGATTAAATTTCTCTATTATTGATTTACCACCCCCCCGCCTCAGTAATCCAACAAAGATTATTATGGGCTTGAAAAAAATTGTAAATCAACCGATCTTTGGATTTGGGATAAGAAGAAACTCCTCTTTGAGACTCTTGTTACACCTGTTATTATTTATTGATGTGAAGTCTAGCGTTGTAGTATCTCTCGTGAATCTTGGAGAAAGATAGAGAAAATACAAAATAATTGTATAACCTATAATCTCAAAATTAAAGCAAATGTGCCCTATCCCATCCTCCTCTTAGAAAAAATTGTCTCCCCCATTGAGAGCACAGCTATGACTAGATACCTAATGTATAAGAACAATTTAAACAACATGGAAGACAAGAGGCTTCCTAAAATTGCTTCAAAATCAAGTCATAACCATCATTGACTCAAGCGAGGATGGCATAAAGATGCCCGGTCTTGGCTAAACTATTGGGGAATCATGGAAGACATCATTTTGAAAAATAAAGATACTATTAAAAATATCATCAAATCAAAATTTAAGGAGAAAATGTGGTGTGATAAAGAGTTAGAGAAAAAAGAAAAATTAAGGTATTATAAGGATGTAATCAACCATAATCTAGAAGATCAAAATTATCTTTATATTTTGACAAGTGTAAAGAAAAAAATAAGCATTTATAAGAAAAGAACAAATTCTCACAAGCTCCATAGTGAAATTGGGTGTTGGTCAGTTCCTAAAACACCATGGGATGAAAGAGTGTGTCACCTTTGTGACACTAAGAAGGTTGAAGATGAAAATCATTTTCTCTTAGATTGTACAACCTATACCGAGATTAGATCTCATTTTCAAAATATTTGCCACTCTACCAACCTTCCTAACCTCTTAACTCAACAAAACTATGGTGATCTTGGAAAGCTTCTCTTAATGCTTTTCAAGCACAAAAACAAAATTATAAAGAATCAAAAGTAATCACTTACCCTCTTAAGGCCTAATAGACCAATTTGGTAATAGTGGACGTTAATCATCATCATCATCATCATCATTATTTTAAGTTTTTTATTTCAAATTTTAATTGTTTAGTTTAATTTTTATTTTTAATTCTAATTAATTTTGTTTTGTTTTTTATTTTTAAATTGTTTCTATTTTTATTTTTTTTCTTTCTTAAATTTAGTTAAATTTAGTTTAGTTTTAATTATAAATAGTTTTTATAATTATCAATTGTTTTAAAAATATATATGTTTTCATTTTTGTTTTTTATTTTTGTTTTTAAAGTTTTAGCTTAGGTATTTTTAATATTGTTTGAATATGTTTTTATTTTAACTTGTTTTTTTAATATTTTTTTGAATTTAGCTTTTTTTTTTAGTGTTTTTTTAGTATTTTTTTTTTAATGTTTCAAGGGTTTTTTTATTATTCTTTTTTTTAAATGCATAATTTTTTTTTTAATTGTTTTTTTTAGGAAATTTTAATTTTTTTTCATATCATTTTAGTATTTTTTTCCACCCCTTTTTTAATGGTTTTTTTTATTTGGATTTTGAATATATTTTTTTTTAAAGTGTTTTTTTCTTCATTAAAATAATAATAATAATTTGCGAAGATTTTCTCCTTTTTATTTATTTATTTTTTAATGTAAATTTAAAAAAACAATTAGTAAATAAATTTTGAAATGACTATTTAGTATCCAATTTTGTTTTGTTTTTTGCATAGGGATCTATTGTCAAGGCCACAGTTTCAATTACATCGTAATGAGCCATAATTTTAACGTTTAGAAAGAAAAAAAAAACTTTAGTTAGCGTCGATTTGTTGTTTAGGTGTTGATTTTAAAGTTTTTTTGAGCAACTATTTGAGTTTTAAGGTCATGCTTGAAAAATGTTGTAATTTTAACCCACGTTAGAAAAAATGGTGCTACCAGTAGCACCATTTTTTTATTCAAGTGTTGATTTTCATGTTTTTTATGCAAAAATATGGGTTTTAAGGGCTATAGTTCTCGATTTGAGGTCACGATTCTCTTTAAGTCGGTAACGCTGTTCCAACTTCTTCAGCCACCATTAAAACATAAATTTTGACCTTTCAAGTAAAATTTAGCTTTGCAACTTGCAAATCGATGCCCTTGATCACCTCCTAGACGATTCTGGGGGCATTTTTGACCTGAATTTTCTTAGAAATATGGGGATTTCACTCTCGCTTCATAAATTTCCCTAAATACGTCACAGATCCAAAATATGTAATAGTGAATTTCTCCAAATTTGCATTTGTCCTTGGTTCATATAGGTCCAATGTTGAACCTAAATATCTGATACCACTATGTAGTGTCCCCCACTACTAAACCCAACAAATTTAAAAAAAAAAATCATACCAATTAAATAAAATGTGTGCATGCTAAAAATGTGTATGTAGCTAACAACATTTTTAAAGCATAAATGAAACAAAATTCACATTCACACAACAACATATAAATGCTTCTAACTTAGAGTTTATACACAAAAAATAAATCCCATGATCTAATGCAAGATATTCATGATTTGCATGCATTTAACAAGATTATGAATGCAGGTAAATAAACATATACACAATAACATATAATTCACCCATAACAAAGTATATGTACAATAATTAAAACTCATAATTAAACACAATACAACAGAGGTAAACACTTATATTTTAAAACAGATGCACAACCAACTGCAGAGGACGAACATTCCACCCAACCATATACTTGTTGTTCCAAATGTTGATGACAAGTCACCCCTAATCTGGGGCTAGGAATCCACAAAAGAGGGTGTCTCTCCATTGTCCACTCAACTTGAAATTCCCACAACCAACTATTTTTTCCTACAACTATCCCAACTCCTCCAACTCTCTTCCTCTCAAATTTCCCAACTCAGTGAATGTACTCCCTTCTCTGCAATCAATCCCTCGAGCTATACCATTATTTTATTAGGGCTTCCAACACATGTTGGCCAGAAATATCTCCATTGGGGACTCCATGGATGCCAGCCACTAGGAAAAACTAACTACAACAAGCACATTGTTGTAGGGTAATATGTCGCACTAAGCCTCACTCTACAATCCTAACAACCTATTTCTTCATGAATTTATAGCTCCAACAAGCTGCCACCCATGCCCACTATGGTTGTCTTCAAGTTCCAATACGCTCCCCTTCCTTGTTGCTCCAAAATCTGCATGTCAAAAATTCTCTCATTTCCCATATGAATTTCATTTTTCCCCATGTAAGTTGACTCTCACACTCCCCAATGTTGATTGTACTCAACCCCCATTCTATCATACTATGGGATGTGACTTTTCACACCAACCTTCTTACATGTGTTTAATTATTAGGTTCTCATACACTCAAAATAAAATTAGAAGGTTCACTCAAAGTAATAATTTTAGGAAAGTGAGTTCGAATTAATACCCACAAATAATTCACCCCCTCCTAGACCCCTCTCTTATACATTCTTAGACATTCCAATCTCTTATGGAAACTTAGCCCCCAATACTCTGTCTATGTCCATTTTCAACTGACATTACATTTATTTTATTATTTTCTATATACATTGTTTACAAATTACATAGTCGAGCCTACAGTCATACATTGTATTTATATTTTATTTTTGTAAGTAAAATTGTATTACCTTAGATAATCAGAAAACCAATACATGTATCTATGCTTCTAGTTGGTTCTGCCAAATATATGGAAACTAGAACCGAGTACAAGCTTAAGAAAGAATCCATTTTATAGTTGAGTACATATATGACGAAATACAAAATTACGCAAACTATTGTTCTTGTGTTGAGCCTACCTAGAACTGAAAAGATCACCATTTTGATAAATAAATAAAAAAGACTAGACTAGTATAAAATCATACGTTAGAGGTATCCTTGTTGTCATTGCAATTTGGAGGGTGAGGCCAAGTAGGAGCAAAGGCATAAGGCTGAATACAGGTTGGGAACCTAGTTTTAACATGCTCGCTTGAGAATGAATCAAAGAAGGCATCCAGACAGTTCCTGAGGATGTCCTGGCGAAAAATTTGTTCGGCAACATCTCTTCTCAGGTAGGAAATTAGTTGCAATTGATCCGCTAAGAGGTTGCACAGAGGTGGTGCCACTGACTCAAAAATCACACTTGGGAAGAGCTTGGTATCTGGGAAATC
>SNQJ01S0041256.1:0-16076 GCA_010110895.2 Picea sitchensis | reverse complement strand
GTTAAGGCTATTTTATCAATAATATAATATGCATCTATAATTTTTTGGTGAATCTTTCACATTGTGTTATGTTAAAGCTTAATTCATACTTTACTTGTAAAATAGGATCATGTTTCCTTAGTCCTGACTCCCAATTTGGGTAATTACACAATCATACCTGTAAACCATGGAGATGTACATATATGAAAATATGTTGGTTCTGAAACACTTGGCTCGGGATGAAACACGATCCACACATGAAGAAGACTATGTAGAATTAATAAGAATGAATGCAGATATGTTGGTGTTGAAACACCATGTTGAAACACCTGGGTGAAACAGGTTGCATGCATGAAGAACACTATGCAGAATTAATAAGAATGTTCAATGAATGCAGATATGTTGGTGTTGAAACACCATGTTGAAACACGCACGAAGAAGACTATATTAATATACTTAAGTGACTCAGTGAGACATTGTTGGGTGCTAAAATTGCCCCTTTTTCCTTACCATTTTCATGCCATTTTCAACTCATTATCTTGTATTAATTCATCCCTATTGTTTACATTTCCTATGAGAACATCAATCCTAGAGCAGGTACAATTCATTATTCATTCAACATTGTGTTATGTTAAATCTTAATTCATACTTTACTTGTAAACTAGGATGATGTTTCCTTAGTCCTGACTCCTAATTTGGGTAATTACACAGTCATACATGTAAACCACGAAGATGTACATATATGAAAATATGTTGATGTTGAAACACTTGCTCAGGATGAAACATGCTCCATGCACAAAGAATACTATGTATAATTAATAAGAATGAATGCAGATATGTTGGTGTTGAAACATCGTGTTGAAACACCTGGCTAAAACATGTTGCACACATGAAGAAGACTATGCAGAATTAATAAGAATGTTCAATGAATACAGATATGTTGGTGTTGAAACACCATGTTGAAACATGCACGAAGAAGACTATGTTAATATACTAAAGTGACTCAGTGAGACATTGTTGGGTGCTGAAATTGCCCCTTTTTCCTTATCATTTCCATGCCATTTTCATCTCATTCTCTTGTATTAATTCATCCCTATTGTTTACATTTCATATGAGAACATAAATTCTAGAGCAGGCACAATCCATTATTCATTCAACATTATGTTATATTAAAGCTTAATTCATACTTTACTTCTAAACTAGAATGATGTTTCCTTAGTCCTAACTCCTAATTTGGGTAATTACACAGTCATACATGTAAACCATGAAGATGTACATGTATGCAAATATGTTGGTGCTAAAACACTTGGCTCAAAATGAAATATGCTCCACGCACAAACAAGACTATGTAGAATTAATAAGAATGAATACAGATATGTTGGTGTTGAAACACCTGGCTGAAACAAGATGCGCGCATGAAGAAGTCTATGCAAAATTAATAAGAATGTTTAATGAATGCAGATATGTTGGTGTTGAAACACGCATGAATAAGACTATGTTAATATAATCAAGTGACTCAATGAAACATTGTTGGGTGATAAAATTGCCCCTTTTCCTTATCATTTCCATGCCATTTTCATCTCATTCTCTTGTATTAATTCATCCCTATTGTTTACATTTCCTATGAGAACATCAATTATAGAGAAGGTATAATTCATTATTCATTCAACATTGTGTTATGTTAAAACTTAATTTATAGTTAACTTGTAAACTAGGATGATGTTTCCTTAGTCCTAATTTGGGTAATTACACAGTCATACATGTAAACCACGGAGATGTACATATATGCATATATGTTGGTGTTGAAAACCTTGGATAAAACACGCTCCATGCACAAAGAAGACTATTCAGAATTAATAAGAATGAATGCAGATATGCTGGTGTTGAAGCCTGAAACACCATGTTGAAACACCATGTTGAAACACCATGTTGAAACACGCATGAAGAAGACTATGGGCCATGGCCCCATCGATTCCATCATATCCAACTAGCAGAGTTACTCCACCATTTTCATTCATGGTCATCAGTAATAAGTATCTATTAATGGAAGGTACTGATAAGTTGAACGAAATAGCCACCTCAGATTTTGCTTGCTGGCGGTCGCATGTCAGTGCTCGTATGTACATGTTTTTGGTTTACATCCTACAGGTATGACTGGTCATTGTGACATGTGTTTGACATGATACTGTGAAATAATGATTGTTCCACGCCCTTCCACATCACCAACAGAGGACAAATACCGTCAGTTCAAGTTGGGGGGTATCCCATCATCCCTGAATAAATTAACCAACGGTCACCATAAACATACAATAAACATGGTTATTATGTTGATTTTTGCCACGAAATTCAGTGTTGGAAGCTTATGGTTGGTAGGATTCTTGAAATATTATGATTGGTAGGATTCAATGTTCATCCTGTCCAACCAATATCTTCACATATGCAAGTATTTATTCCTCCCCAATATCTCCGAGGTGGACTAAAGTACCAGTCACTTTAAAAGTAAGAATTTAATATCTTTTAATTTTGAGTTTCCTTGAGCAGATAAACTGATTTTATTTGAATAATTTGAAAGAACATTCCCCAAAAATTTCCTAATCTTTCCTCCAACTACATTGAATTCCACAATCAATCGAACATCAAATTTTTCTCTTAAAAAAATCATATTTTGCCTGCATACTAATAATCATGCCTTCTTAGCATCCTTTTGTCCATATTAAGGTCATATAAGGGGTTTTAAATTCTAAAACTAATATTTTGAAAAGGGCACTATAGGAAGTTCTCACAGCTCTCCACACAGGAAAGATGATTGGCGCTACAGGAAGTTCCCGCAGTAGCCTGTTTTCAAGAAAATGACATAGTTTTTGGTTTTTTGTGATGGTTGATGGTGAAACATGATAATTACACTATTTCGCACCATAAAATACACATATGACATGAGTAGTGAGGCAACAAAAGGTAATGATAATCCATAATGGCATGAAATATCATATGCTATGTTTTTGTCTTATAACAAGAAGAGGGGGTTTGGAGATGGTTTTGTGATTATTAGGGATGAATTTAAACATGTTTTATCCTTAAGACACCACTTGTGATCATCATAAAATATTTTTGGCGCAGTCTTGTATGAAAAAGGAGAAAATAGACTGCTGAAAAGAGGGGATTTCCTGGAAATGATTATTTTTGCAGTCAAGCTCAAACTTTGTCTCTGGCCAAATGGAGAGGAATTTATGAAAAAAAGAGGTGTTTCTCAAAAACGATCTCATATACAAAATCCTTCCTCTGTTTTTACACAGGTGTCACTGTTTGGTAGATACAAGTAGATCTTTACAGCTCATTTTTCAAATTTGAAAATTTTGGAATTTCTTGTTTTAGTTGTCAACTTTGGGAACAGATTATGAGGATATGGAGAGGTATTTTGAAACATTGAAAGACCATTATGTCAATAATAGACCAAATAAAAAAAACCTCTCTCAGGTTTTACACGGCTATTATTTTTTGGGAGATATGAAGTGATTTTGCAACCCTATTTTTCATAAATTCACCATATGTTGTAAAATGGGACAGTCAGCCCTTAGTTCAATTCCACACGTGCCAAGAGGAGATGTAAAGTTAGGAAGACAAATGGATGTTCAAGGAGGTTTCAATCCCTTGGTAAGACACAACACGTTGTTTCTTGATCTCTTCCTTTGGAAATTCGAAGCATGCTTCCTCAAAGTTCAATTTGACCCTAGACCCCAGTATCAACATTGTATCTTCATACGATGCAAGCATGCTTCCAAGGGGAGTAACGATGGCATATCCATCAAAAAATTGAGCACTACACACCACCAATTCTTCCATGAGCTATCAAAATTTTATTTATATGTTCCTGTGCTCTCATATTCTTGCATCTTCATTCGAAGAAAATTCTTTCCAAGATGAAGCTTAGAATTCAAATCCTTCTTTTCATAAATCCGAACCAACTTGTCACGTGCATCCTTCAAGGTCTTTTCCTAACTTTCAATTGAAATAATTTTGTCACTTAGATGGTGAAATATATTCTTGTTACGTCCCATCCTTTATCTCCCATTTCTTGACTTCATTCGTTCATGATCCGAAATGAAATATTTTAAGACTATGGTTAAGTTTTAAGCATGAGTTCATTAACCATTTAGGGATTGAATAAAGAGGAAGAAATTAATGATATAACATGGAATCCAAAATAATAAATGCATTTCTAAAAGTAATCACAAATAATCAACAAACGATAACAGCAAAGTTGTTAATGAAATCTGACAATATTGCCTACGTCTCCTGGCCTTTGTCTCAGTGGGTGAGGCTTTCTTATTTCTCTTCAATGCTTCAAATGTACATCATAAAAGTTTCAATTGGATTACAAGTTGGTCTAGTTGTGTTCTTCTAAACCTCAAGAACCCAACACAACTTGTGACACTAAAAATCGTTGAGCGTAGCTCCCGGAATTGGCCCGCAAAGTTTCTCTCCTCAATGACTTCCTTGCATAAAAATGGTTTTGGCTTTCAAATTCCTCAGAATTTCTCTTGTTATGAACTTGTCTAAGGCTTCCAATAACTTCTGTTTTATATAGATTTTAAGTGTGCATCAACCTCCCAACTTCCTCCCAAGATCTGGCCTCAAATCGGGCTCTAGATCTCCCAAAAATGGCCAAACTCCATTACAAACAGGCTAAAAACAGCATAGAAATTATATAATAACGTTTAAAAACCCAATTTTAGGAAAATATTGGGCACATCCCCCGATTCTTGAGATCTTGGTCACATGGGCCCTACCATGTGGCCAAGGTCTGGGATGGCATGCTAGTTGTTAGCCTTGGTCTGTGCTAGGCTCTAATCGTATGGCCATGTGCCCTGAGCTAAGGCTCCCACGCGCTCCATAACCGTTATAGTTCATGGTCGTTAGCCCTTGGTTGGTCGGGGCTTGCCCCCATTGCCCGGGGCTTATCCCAAACCACGCGCCACCATCAACTCATATAGTAAATGCGTCGTTTGGTTAACAAACACCACACATAGACCGTTTGGTCCGCTCTTGGTTGTTAGTCAGTTGGCGCCCATAGAGGTCGGGGGTTCAAAACTGTCGAGAAACAACTTTTTTAAACTAGTCGTCCTTGGAAATATCTGGGGTGCCATGTGGTGTCCTCTGATTATACCACGTGTCACCCTGTTATTGGTCTATACCATCACAGTCAACGTATAGTTAGTGTTCCACATCATTGGCATACATCCCAGTCACCTGCCATGTCACTTGTCATGCATCCCAGTCACCTGCCATATCACTTGTCATACATCCACGTATCATGCCACGTCACGTCTATACTGCGCAGTCACCCTGTCACGTCAGCATTCGTACATCCCAGCTTTCATCCATAATTCCACATGTCATCATATCATTGGGCCACGTCATGTACGAACTGCCATGTGTCATACGTACAGTGCCACATGTGAAATCCATACAGGTTCCAACTCAACCCAAAAATGTTGAAATTAAGTGACACATGTCACCTCTTGGTGACACCACATCATCATCATCATGTCATGCTGACATCACCTATCGTACTGTTGATGTCATTGTTGAATTTGATTGTTGACTTTGACCAGTTGACTTTTTCCCTATTTGGGATTTTGGTCAGAACGCGATAACTTTCGCATACGGTGTCTATTTGAGGAAACAATTATATGGTCAGAATCAACGCGACGATACGGACATAATGGCGCTTCTTTCATCCGATTATGAAAACTTTTAGTTTTAGGCCTTCCTGGATCCATTTTGGATCACACCGCCCCACTAAGACCTTTTGGTCCTCCAAAAGGGTACTAACCAGCCATCAAGTGTGGGATAGGCCACCCCACTTGTTCGTTGTATTTAAACTTTTTCTTGTGCACCTATCTCATCAAGATCAATTGCAAAACGACCATGACAACTAACAACATATTTTTAGCCACTTGTACTCTTTCACATCTTACTGAAGCCACTACCATCCATGTTGAAAACATTAGCAATGATAACATCATAAATATGAATGCAAATGAGCTAATATATGTGTAGTACTTGCACGAAATTAGCTTATCTTGAAGCAAAGTATGATTGAACTTCCATTCTACAATCATCTCATGTTCATGCTTAAGATCAATTGCTTGCATTGGTATAATTATAGGTGTGTTGATTTCATAACTTGCCTTCCTTAATTGTTCCATTGTTTGAAGAGATTGATTTGCTTTTAAGTGATGAGAATTTACAACATATTCATTGCCTTCTATGGTTAAGTGATATTGAGTATGTTCCATGTAGAATATTGGTTTGTGATCATACAAATAAGGACTGCCCAAAACCATTCCACATTCATTAAGTGGCACCACATCACATGTTACGTCATCCAAAAATTTTGATGAAATTGCAAACTTTAAAGTGCATTGCTTTGTTATGTGCAATTTACGATTGTTGCTTATCCATTTAAGTGAGTAAGGTTTATGATGCAGCTTAGTGTTTAACCACTTCCTCTGAAATCAAGTTAGATTGAGATCCACTATATATCAATGTGTCAACCTTAGTGTGTTTCATTATGACCCTTATGTGAAACAATTTACTTCTAGAATCATATCCATCACCAATTTTACTTGTCAAACAACTGTTGTGATTTTAGACTCATCACCTGAATTTGATCCCAAGTTTGTTGGTTGTGTTGTTGTAGCACTTGTTTTCCTCCCTTTCCTCTCTTTGAACCATTTCAGTCTCTTCTCGGGATGCAATTTCTGGCAATGGTCATCATCATGCCCTTCTTTCTTGCAATGCTTGCAAGAGAGCTTCTCTTCCCTTATTGTCGTTGAATTTTATTTCTTTCCATTCCCCTTTCTTTTGTCCTCTTTTCTTGAAGATGATTCCCCTGATACACCAACTCATATTTTCTCTGCCTCAATGTATGTTGCTTGAACATAAATCTCATCAATATTAGTAGGTCCAAACATAAATACAGTGTTACGAACGTGTGCAGGTAAACTTCCTATATACTTCATAAGATTTTCTTGGGTATGTAATGGAATATCTAACATTAATGCCATCTTACGAAATTCATCTGTGTATCCTTTCATTGGTTGTCCCTTTCTTAGTTTAAGGCCTTGCCATTCAATTAAAGCCTTCTCTTTATAACCCAAAGGAAAAAAAAAAAAAATTAAGTGCAAAAACAGAACCTTTCCATGATGGAAAAACATTACCCACTTGTTACGTGCCATTTTGCAACTTGCTTTTCCACCAGATGAGTATTGTGCCTGCAAGTCGAAGTGATGCCAATTTGATTTGAGTTGCCTCATCCTTGATTTGTTGCACACTGCAATAAACTTCCATTTGTCTGACCCAGTTATCAAGTCTCTCTGCATCGAATTCACCATCATACATGGGTAATCCAAACTTCACATCAAGATTAAGTAAAGGCATATCATGTTTGTGTTTATGGAAATGTTTTATTGCGGTGGATTTGAAAATTGTACTTGAAGAAGAAGAAGTTGATGGAGAAGAAGGAGGTGAAGGAGGAGGTTTAGAAGGATCCTCTCCTTCTTCACTTTTGTATTTTGAGGATTCACCTAGAATCTGTCTCTTACACTCCAAGTAATCATCATATAAAACCTTTACCATCTCCGACATGGAAAAGAAGCTCTTTTGAAACTCTATCTCGTTATGAGAAAGTCCCTCTTCCGATGCCATCTTCTCACTTTGAGAAGTCCTCTTTCTTGATCCAATCTTTGGATCCCCTTCTACTAGCTTTCCTTCACCACGACTGAGCTTTTCCCCAGTAATCATGCAAACTCAAAAACCAACCGTCAACCTTCTCTGATACCACTTGATCCGAAATGATCTTTTAAGACTATGGTTAAGTTTTAAAACATGAGTTCATTAACCATTTAGGAATTGAAGAAAGAGGAAGAAATTAAGGATATAACATGGAAGCCATAATAATAAATGAATATCTGAAATTAAGCACAAAGAATCAGCAAACCATAAAAGCAAAGTTGTTAACAAAGTTCTGCAAGATTGCTTACGTCTCTGGGCCTTTGTCTCAGTGTGTGAGGCTTTCTTATTTCTCTTCAATGATTCAAACGTACATCAGAAAAGTGTCAATTGGATTACAATCTGGTTTGGATGTGTTCTTCTCAACCTCAAGAACCCAACACAACTAATGGAACTGAAAATGATTGAGCGTAGCTCCCGGAATTGGCCTGCAAAGTTCTTCTCCTCAATGGCTTCCTTGCATAAAAATGGATTTGGCTTTCAAATTCCTTAGCATTTATCCTGTTATGAACTTGTCTAAGGCTTTCAAGAACCTCTGTTTTATATATATTTGAAGTGGGCATCAACCTCCCAACTTCCTCCTAAGATTTGGCCTCAAATCGAGCTCCATATCTCCCAAAAATGGCCAAAATCCATTACAAATAGGCTAAAAACAGCATATAAATTATATAATAAGGTTTAAAAACCCAATTTTGGGAAACTATTGGGCGCATCCCCCAATTATCGGGCTCCTGGTCACATGGGCCGTGCCATGTTGTTGAGGGCTGGGATGGAGCACTGGTCGTTATCCTTGGTCTGCGCTAGGCTCTGGTTATATGGCTATGTGCCCTGAGCTAAGGCTCCCATGCACTCCATAACCGTTATAGCTCCTAGTCGTTAGCCCCTGGTCGGTGGGGAATGGCCCCCGTCGACTGGGTCTTATCCCAAACCACGCACCATTGTCAACTCATATAGTAAATGAGATGTTTGGTTAACAAGCACCACACGTAGAGCAGTCAGTCCTCTCTTGGTTGTTAGTCCGTTGGTGCCCATAGAGGTTGGGGGTTCAAAACTATCGGGCAACAACTTTTTTGAACTAGCCATCCTTGGAAACATATGAGGTGCCACGTGGCATCCTATGATTGGGCCACGTGTCGCCCTATGATTGGTCTATACCATCACATTCAGTGTGCCACATCATCGTCATATCGCCTAGTCACCTGCCTAGTCACCTGCCACATCACATGTCGTACAGCCATGTGTCGTGCCACGTCACGTCCGTACTGCATAGTCACCATGTCACATCAACATCTGTATAGCCCAACTTTCGTCTGTACTACAACATTTCAGCCTATCATTGGGCCACGTCATGTATGGATTGCCATGTGTCATCCGCACAGTGCCACATGTCAAATCCGTACAGGTGCCAACTCAGCCCAAAAATGTCGAATTTAAGTGACAAGTGTCACCTCCTAGTGACGCCATGTCAGCATGATGACATCATCATAACATCATGTTGATGTCACCTATCGTACTGCTGATGTTAGCATTGAATTTTACTGTTGACTTTGACCAGTTGACCTTTTGCATGTTTGGGAATTTGGTCTGAATGCGATAATGTTCGCATACAGTGTCTGTTTGAGGAAAAACTTATATGGTTGGAATCTACGCAATGAGACGGACGTAATGGCGCTAGTTTCTTCCAATTTTGAGAACTTTGATTTTTAGGCCTTCCTGGATCCATTTTGGATCAGTTCATGTAGAGGTTGGCTTCACCTCATTCCATTCACATTGTCAAGCAACTCCCTGTCCAACAATAATGTATCCATCAAAGTTTCCAGAGGCTAATTTTGTGGCCATCAAATTTTCGTACCATATTATGTGATTCTATAGCAATGTTCATAGCCATATTTTAAACTCTTCTATAGATTTTTTATTATCAGGGACACAAAGAATGAAAAATAGGAGTTCAAACACAACAAAAACTACCTACATATTCGAAACTGTGTAAGAAACAAGAGCATGAAGTCATGACTCACAACACAAGAAAAGATCTATGCACGGTTATAGGAATTAAAAAAACAAATGCAAAGACAACAACTACTACAACAAGAAAAATATATGTTTAACAGTTCTTCCCAATTACAAACATGAAGTTTTGCACAATACAAATGAGGGAAAGTGCTTTTATTTCATTGATATACAAAAATGTATATATACAAGAAAAGTACACAAGAAAAACTTGAAACTCCAACTATCCCAAGCAACCCAAACGTTTCAGCTCCATGTAGATAAATTTGTTGACTATGTACACTCAAAGGATGTGTATTTACAATAGAGATTACTCGAGCAACTTCCCTTGAGCATAGATCGCAAACCTTGTTTACCAAAAACTATTGTGATTGTGGCCCATAGAATTATGATTGTGGTTTTCATGTTGGCCCTTTAAATCCTATTTATTTTGTGTTTTAGACACTTGTTTCTTGGATAAAGGATTCATTTAGTATGTGTTTGGTCATGGGGATAGACATAGACATTTGCTAGTTTGGATTTGAGTGCTCTCACTAGGTTCCATTGCATGGCCTGTAGTGATAGTTTGGTTGTAATATGCATGTAATTGTTCCCAGATAATAAAGGAAAGGAATGGAAAGATGCTTCCTTTCTACTTAAATGAACATCTTCCACCTATCAAGAGGTGGGACATTGTTTTATATTGTTATGACATGTGACCTACCAGCCCAACTTAATGGCCATGATGGCTTCCGCTTAGAAACAACCCCCTTGTGGGGATGCACCAACCCACAAGAGGCGAACATGTCACATGGGGGAATCAAACCCTGGTAGGGTAATAACAAGACCCTGCTTTCACCTACTTGGAAAATGTAAAGATACGTGCAAAAAAAAATTCTGATTTCTCCCTTGATTTTTCCTCGTGAACCATTTTTCAATATTTTGGATGCCAATAGTTTATGCAACAATAAAGAAGTAATGACAACAAATTAATTGACAAAAGATTTAATATCCTAATATATATCAGCAAAACAATATCTCAGACTGATCTTTTATTGCTAGTTTCAAGAGGGAATACATACACATCAGTGAGATTACAAATTGTTTAGATCTGACCTTGCTTAAGTATGCTTGTTATAGGTTTGATATAAGAGAGTTTGGCTATTGTAGAATTGTTGAGAAGTTGAATCGTTCCCCTCTTGGCCACCATAAATTCTTGGATTGTCACCTACAGTCCCACAAGAATGTTATTCCAGGAATACTTCCTCTTCTTAATAGGAAACTCACCCCACTAACAGGGCTACCAATTACAGGTAATGGGTATTACGCCCAACATCAAAGAATAAACCCAATCGGTGATGATAACTCAGCCCATATGTGAGATTTGTCACCCCACACATACAATTCGACCCTACATAAGGAAAACTCGACCAGAGAAGAGCCACGAACACAACAAACATGAGATTCGACCCCCAAGGTTGTACAAACGTCCAATAGTCACAAATACGCCCAACAAGACGATAAACTGTTGGCCAACAACTCAAATCATTCCCAAATGCCCCCAATACTCACCCAACAAGAGGCCATGAGTAGAACAATGTTGCCTCTCTGAATCATTTCCTCCCAACAATCACAAAAGGCACCCAGAAAGAGAAGACTCGAAGCACAAGGAATCATACATACTTCATCTGTCACAATGGAAGTTTTGTGAAAACCAGATTCGTGGGTACTAAATATTTGTAGGTGGTAATCATTTTATTTTCTATGGAGCTCAAACATTTTTAGGTTTTCTCCAACCAAGTAAGTAGAACGAAATTACTCCAGAGGCATATGGCACTTGTTATATAAGTCAAAGCCACAAGCTAGAGGAGGGATCCCGGTGACAAACCATGAACATACAATAAAAGAAGGGTGAAATACCTCGAAAAATTCCCATGGCTAGAAAATAGGGAGAAATACCTCTGAAAATTCCATACTTCGGAAAATTAGGGTGAAGGGAGGATCCAATTCGAATTTGACAGGGAAAAAATATATTTCCCTGCTCTCCTCTCAAAAATACCAGTGGGCGAAGGGTTTTTGATATAATATTTTTAAAATAAATTTGGGGTTGTATATATTGAAATCTTTCAAAAACTTCTATAGAAATATTTCACCAACCAAAATTTAATACCCTCTAATTTTTCCCCTAAAATTTTCTATGCTTCAATGATTGGGCAACCAATTGGTTCTTCCATAAATAGGGTGGGAGAAACCCCCCCTCCCATCGAGTAAAATTGAGAATTAAACATTGTATATCCGAGGAATCCACTAATTGGGAAGCCTGAGGAGACCTGGGAGGTACCATAGGGAATTCCTCTTCCACGATGACTAGAATATTGTTTGCGATGTCTATATTTTGAATATTAGAAGGGAAGGCATTGGAAGGCGAACCCAAGGAGATTGGGCCATGGAAATGGGGCTGAATAGATGAAGGAGACCAACCCAACTGAATCCACCGAGATATGAATCTGTAATAATATGGACCACGCTTCATCTTGCCTCTTTTGCATAGCATAATGAGTGGTGGATGAGTAGAAGGCCAGGAGATGAAATATTGACGATTCAGGAAGTGGTGAGCTGAGAGAGTCAGTCTGTGAGAGGAAGACACCATCCGCAATTCGCAGATTAACAATGGTGCACGAGAACCATGCATTACCTTTAATAACAAATCCATTCTGGTCATGGAGAGCTCTATTGAACTTGAGAGGACAACCTCCTTCCTCCTCATACCAACACTGAATCATTTTGACGCTCTGTCTAATCTCCCCATTAAATTTTGCACGCAACCTAGGAAAACCACCTTCCCTGCAATGTTAATGCTCTGCATCGACATGAATGAAGCAATGGGGGCGGTGATTGGTCACATTAACATCGTCTACCGTATGTTCTCCAGCTAAAACCCCATCTGGGGGTACATTGTATTTATCACTAATCTAGGGATTAAAAACTGGGATGTTACAGGACCTACATGGGGTATGAACTAGAAGTTATAGATCACAAAGACAAAAGTTTGAGTATGACTACAAGTTGTTTGAGAAAGTCTCTTGGATGAAATTAAGTGAAATTGAGCCAAAAAATCCCAATTTTTTGAGGAAACCTGTGGAGAAATTGATTAAGGTAGGTCAAATGATATATTGCATTGGTCAACTAATTCGACTGCCTCATCGACTTGTCTTTGCAGTCAACTAATTGGTTTCTTTGGTTGACCAACTCGATGACCTAGTCGACTTGTTTTTGCAATCAACTGATGTGTTTCATTGATCAACTTGGCCCAACAATTGATCAGACCAAATATTTAATCAACTTGTCTATATTTTCAACTAGCATATTACATTGGTTGACCTGACCTAATGATTGACTGACTCGAATGATTATTTGACTTGTCTATACTATCAACTAACATATTACATTGGCCAATTGTCTGGCTTAGTCGACTTCCTTGCCCAAACGACTAGTCGACTCGACCCTCCAAAAAGCACAATACTGGAAAGTTGGTTTATAGGAAAACATGTTTGAGAGTTCAGAAGAGGGATTAATTCATCATTGTTCTTCAAAAATCAAGAGGAGAACCATGTCGAAAAAGATAAGGTTAGTTTAAAAAAAAAAAAAAAAATCTAGAGCCAAAATATTGTTTTGGCCATACAAGTAGAAAAGCTTAGATTCAGATGAAATTTCATGGGTATGTTCATAGTGAAGCTATAGAAGTGCTACTATGGGCCACTGGCCAATTTTTCTCCAAATTTCTGGAAATGGAAAATTATTCATTTTTGAAGAACGTTTGGTTACTCCTTGACAGAGTCTCGATGACTAATGAAAATTTTGGATTGAGTCGGGGAAGTAGATATGAAAATACCCAGTGGGGCATTTGGTCAAATTCCAAGGGGTTTGGAATGGGGATGTAGTAATATGCCAAAATCCACTATTTTGAGACACTTTTTGGGGATTTTTGAGATCTTTTCAGGAGGAAAAGGGAGCCCAGATAAAAAAAATCTAGAAAAATTATATCATTCAACATTCTACCTCTTTAGTAAGCTACAAAAATTTGTCCTAGCAAAGATTTTTCAGTTCTTCTCCATTTAGGAGATAACTAGTTTAGCTAACTAAGTCTGAAAAAAGTGTAAAAAGGACAAAGTCAACGATTCTAGATTGATGTATAATTTGACTAGAGCATCCGAACAACAATTTTATAGTTTATGTGTACTCACTATCACCCATATTATTCACGCCAAATACATTTTTTTTTCTAATTTCTAACATATTTTCTTCTATAGGCGGTAGAAGTTGGCCTCTGAGATTAATTACACTATTGAGACAAGTGAAGAAAAGAGGGAAAAAAATGGTTTATTTTAGAGAGCCATAAATTTCAACTCAAAACTCAAAATTATACATGAGTATAGTCATTGGAAATATGATTTAAAAATTATTATATTTAATTAACAAAAAAATTATCATACACATAATGTCTAATAGAATTACTTGTATGCACATTGCTTGTAGAATTAGTGTTACTTTCAGAAGTTACATTTCCAAGTTAGCTTGAGGACCAGGAACATGGATTATTCCTAAGGAACCCATAACCATGAAAAATAAGTGAAGGGTTTAAATATCATCCTAGCAAATGAAAAAACATAGTCTAATGGCAATAGAAGTCGAGTGGAGCTAGTAGAGATGGTAGAGACCATAAAGAGTCTAAGGATAGAAGTACATAGCTACAAAGTTGATAATGAGAGAATATTTAAATCTCAAGAGGAACATAATCATATAAACACTCAGCTTCTACAAAGTCTAAATGAATTGCAAATAAAAATTAAGGTTGACTCCGGTCCAAGACATGAGGAAGAAGGTAGACCACATGCAAGAAGGGAGAAATACAGAAGATTTGGGAACTCAAGCAAAGCAAGTAAAACTCATAGACGTCATCATTCACCCACTGATTTAATCAAGAAACTATATTCATTTGCATAATCATAGAGCAGTCTAGAAATTTCTTTGGTTAGGCATTAGAGGTGGATGCATGAATTGAATAGTTCATAAGGGGATCTCGGAAAGTTCAAGTCACCGAATTTTGATGGAGAGAATAAGAAGGGAGAAGAGTTTGAAACCTAGTTTCTTGGAACTAGAAAGTATTTTCAGTTGCATAATTACTCATCAAACCTTGAAGCAAAGATTTCCATCTACCATCTTCAAGGGAAAGCTTCTATGTGGTGAGACCAATTGAAGCAAGCCAAGCATATTAATGAAAGAAGGTCTCTTGGAAGCAGTTTAAAAGGTATTTCCAATAGAAATACCTCTAAGAGTATTATTATGACAATAATATGAAATATTTCTTTGAACTCACGCTGGGGAACACAACTATGGAATAATATGAGAAGAAATTCTTATAGTTTTTGAAGTATGTGGGATTCATCAAGGGTGAGAAGGTTAAAATTCAAATATTCTTTCGTAGAATTCCATCATTTCAAAGAGATATGATTCAATTTGATGAACCTGGGACTCTGGAGGAAGGCATTAGGAAGGCCAAGTACCTATATGAGTATAACAAAGTAAGAACAATGGTGTTGAAGTCTTGGAGGGATACGAAGAATGATAAAGTGGATCAAAGGAAGGAATTATTCAAACCACATTTCTTCAGGGACAACTGTAATTATTATCAACCAGTCTAGCCAACTCAGAGTGAGTCAAGATGGTAAAATCTTTGGGGAAAAGAGAAATACAACCAATCAAGTGTTGGGGCTATAAGGGAGATCATAGGTACATAGATTTCCCTCAGAGAGTAGATATAATTAGGAATATACACAATATTCAAGAAGACACTACATTAGAAGATGTGGGTAGGAGTTTTCAAAGGATATATGCAACCCTAGAGAATCGATAGGCAGAACATCAGTCTCATATGATGGCGGTAGAAGGTAAGATTACCAATTAGTCTATTGTTATTTTAATTGAATCAGGAGTAAGTCATAGCTACATTGATCCTAATATATTGGACAGATTTCATTTGAATAGGGACAAGATTGAAAATTTGTGGTTGGTATAGCTAACCACTGGGACCAAGATAATAATCAATGTCATTGTTAGAAGCTATCCTATAGATTTTATTGGAGTAAACACAATTGTAGATCTGAATATCATACCATAGGGATCTTATGATATCTTCCTTGGAATGGATTGGTTGGACCAAAACCATGCTATGTTATATTGTCATAACAAGACATTTACATGTCTTAATGAAGAAGGAAAACAAAGCTTAGTGAAGGAGATCCCAAGACCCATTT
>SNQJ01S0041255.1:72831-86766 GCA_010110895.2 Picea sitchensis | reverse complement strand
GAGGGTATCGTCAATGGTAAAATGAGCACACCATCTTCTATATTCTAACAAGGGGTGTACGGATCGTCGTACATGGTTGTTTTTGGGTATGGGCCCACCAATGCACGGGAAAAGGAGGAATACCCGCACACATATGCGCAGGTATAATTCCTTTTCTTGTGCATAGTGTGTGGTTGTTCTTGGCATAGACGTGCATGTGGGTGTGGGGGAGGGAAATATAGGCATGCATGAGATGCATTCCTGTTTGATTGACAATTGCACACCGTGCACAATTGTTTCTCAGACAGTTGCGCATCAGTGCACAACTGTATAGATAACAAGTGTGCACATGTGCACACCTGTCTAAGTGATAGTTGCGCATGTGATGCACAATTGTTTCTTAGAAAACTATGCATTATTGTGCAGTTGTAAAAATAAAAGGTGCGCACTTGTATGGGTGAAATCCGCGCACTGGAGGCAAGGATAAGGGGTTTTTTAATTTTGAATTTTGTGATCCTTTTTTTGGATGATGAAGGCTAACAAAGAATTTCTATGTGCATGCAAGTGATCAACATATTCCAGATACTACGATGCCCATGCACTAGAGAGAGTGGGACTGGGATCATCTTCGAGAGGCCGTGAGAGAGTATCCGGGTGTGCGGAGATGCTTCGAAGCCTATGGGTTTCTGAAGTTCTTCAATTGCCTATTGATATGGTCGTAGGATTTCCTACTTCAATATCTAATTGTTATGTGGAGCACTGATATGTAGTGCTTAATTGTGAGAGGACAACAACTGACATTCTCGATTGTCGAGGATGTCTACATTTTAACGAGGCTCCCATTCCATGGGATGGCTCTTCCTATGGACCTCTAGTTTTCGAGGGATGAGTGAGTAGGTGACTTGGTGGCTCACCACTACACAGGGATGCACCAGATGTCAGGTTCGGTCATCTGGATCGAGGAAATTGAGGACCTCCTGACAGATTGCATCATTGCTATGGTGGTGAGGATCTATAGATCCTTGGGGAGTCAGTGGATCACAGGAGGTTAGCTGAGGATCGTGGAGAGGATCCTTGATGGGGACCTTTTTTCCTTGGTGATTATGTTGCACACCAGGATGTTGGGGCAGATTAACCGGTGTCAGAGGTCCTACTCTAGTGACTTTGCATTTGGGTCAATTGACTAATGCAGTCGGCCGATTTTTTTTCTCAACATGGGGGTGGAGAGGGTGGTCATTACTTCATGGCCAAGGTAGTGCATGTATGGAAACAGATGCCACAGGTGATACTTAGGTATCCATACGCTAGTATGGACTACCGACAGAACCCTGACATGATGTTGCCTCCTGGGGAGGACTGGGATTAGAGAGGTATGTCTTTGTATTTATGTTTTGTGATTTTGATAGCTAGCATTTGACTATATATATGGATGATGAGTTTATCTTTGGTGTTGTTTTGTAGATGTGGGACCTCGAGGCTGAGAGGCTGATATGGTCAGGAAGTCAGCTTGTCGAGGACCAGTGTGACTACTACTAGTAGAGTTGAGGGTAAGGCATAGGCAGAGAAGAAATGATGTTGGTGCTAGACCATCTCATGAGCCGCAGGAAAAGGCCAGGGCGATGGTAGAGGACCTGTGCCATACCTGAGGCCATGTGGGCCCATATCCAGGATTAAGAGGTCCTGGAGCAGTATGTGGGTGTACCAGTGGAGTGGCAGACCCTAATCCATCGAGCAGTGGTAGCGGGGGTAGAAATGACTGGTCAGCTTCCCCCTGGACCTAGAGGGCCCCTAGCTAGTGGGGAACCTCCAGTTGATAGAGGACCTAGAAGGGGAGCTCTAGAAGCACCATGAGTGTTACATTTATGTATTTTTAGGCTCGAGAGACCATTTTGTATAGGGTAGTGGATACCCATTTTTTATAGGGTAGGGGGTACCCATTTTTGTACCTATAGGGGTGGGGGGGACTCACGGGTCTATGGGAGATGTATCTTGTATTTTTGTAAACACTTGATGACACTAATGATTTATATATATATGGATATACATTTTTTGGATCATTTATGTCTCCATATGTTGATGTTTTTATGCTTATGATGTCTTTTCTATATGATGTGACAGATGTATGATGTTGATGTATAACATGATATTTAATGTGATAAATGTGAATCTAATACTACGTTAGACATTTTATATGCTATTTGATTAAATTGTATTGGAATATGTGTAAATGTGATTGAATAAAAGTTTTGAGATAGTATTCTAACTTGCAGGTATTTGCGAAAGAGGTAAGGATTGAGAACGTGATATACATTGTTGAGCTGCAGGACGACAAGATGGGAATCTAATAGAACTCTAAGGTGATGAAAGTGGCGGTGACTGGCCTCAGCGAGGAGCCCAATGATGGCATCGTATTCATCTTGTAGGTTGGTGGTCTAGTCGAAACATATGCCACTGCAGTGGAGCATCACATGTGAGGGGATATAGAGGGCCCAAGCGGCTGAAGCAAGATTTTGGGTCCAGCGGCTAGCATCATCAACGTAACCGATGTGGGAGGTTGATGGATGATGCATCTGTCAATAACACAGATGATATATTAGACATGAGGAATGGTGGTGGAAAAGAAGACTAAAAATATATACAAATGTGTACAAAGAAAAACCTAAGGTAAAATGGCTACACTCAGGCGTAAAACTTCTTTAGGTACAACCCATTGATGGGTTCTTTGAGAGGGTATCCTTCTAGAGAGGCCAGGATGTATGAGCCTTAGTGAGGTAGTGTTGGATGAGGTAGGGTCCATGCCATAATGACTCAAATTTCCCATGGCTAAGGGTATCATGGGCAATATCGTAGGCTAAGACGAGGTCCCCTTCGCTGAATGAGCGAAGGTTGAAATGGTGGTCAAAGGTGGATTTGGACCGTTTTATAGCTACCTCATTGTTCTATAATGAAGATCGATGATCTTTATCCAGTGACTCTAAGGTCAGCAGGCGTTGCTCCATCGAAGAAGTGTCAGGTAATAGCAATGGCAGTGTGTAACATGGGGATTTCACACATGATAGGGAGGGTGGCTTCGATCCCATGGATGAGGTGGAATGATGTAAAAACAGTGGCAGTTTTGACTGCCGTGCAATAGGCCCATAACTCGGAAAACAACATATGATTCCAGTTGGTCTTATGTTTTTTTATGGTACGTTGTAGCATGGTTTTGAGGACTTTGTTAACAACCTCGACCTATCCATTGGACTGAGGGTAGTATGGGGAGGAAAACTCATGGGAGAAGCCTAAATTTGAGGAGAGTTTCATGAAGATATCGTTCTTAAATTGTTTACCGTGATCGGACACTAACTACAGTTGGACTCTGAATCGGGTAATGACGTGGTTGAAGAAAAAACGTGTTGTTGTGTCATCAGTGTTGTTTAAAGTTGGCATGGCTTCAGTCCATTTGGTAAAGTAATATAATGCCACGACAATGTACTTGTGGCCATTACTAGATGGAGGATGGAAATTCATGAAATATATGCCCCATTTGCAGAAGTGGTCAGTGGTGATGACTGGATGTAGAAGAGCTAGTGGTGCTCGTGCTTTGTTTGCATAGAGTTGGAATTTGTCACATCTCTTGAAAGGGTGGATGCAGTCATGAAACAACATGGGCTAGAAGTATCTTTCTTGAATCATTTTTTGGCTGGTGGACATACACGAGATGTGACCACCGCAAGCATCGCTATGGCAATCATTAAAGACTATGTCAGCTTCATCGATGGTCAAACATCGATGAAGGATGGTTTCAACCCTACGTCGATAGAGAACATCTTCTATGAGGAGATATCGAGGGGCCTGATGGTGGATGCGTCAACGATCGTCTCGAGAGAGATGAAACCCAAACTTCTATGTCCCCAAGTAGAAAAGGAGTTCGTCGTACCAGGGGTCATCGGAGGGGATGAAGAAGAGGTGTTCATCAGGAAAATATGTATTAATGGGAGAAGTTGTGGCGTCAGAGGGAAAATCCTTAATGAGTTTGGCGAGGACAAGTGCTTTATTTATTTTGGGAGTTGATAACTCTAGGTCATATTCCTAGAGGATAAGGATCCATCGGCAAAATTTTCCATTAATTTTTCATCGACTAAGAAAGTACTGCATGGGGTTGGAATCTTCTATGACATTGGTAGTTCGAAGCAGGATATAATGGCGTAGATTTTGGTCTGTGAGGACAACTTCTAGGCTGACTTTCTCATCATGATTGTACTTCAGGGGTGGCCCTGAAAGGTTTTTATTGATGTAGTAAATGACATGTTCATGCTCGTCATCCCCTAATTGGATGAGGACTCATGATACCGATACGGTTGAGGTTGACAAGTAGTGGATATAATCGTGATCATAGTCTAGTGGACTAATCAGAGAATTGGACAAGGCAGATTTTAAATCATCAAAATATGTTTGAGCATGCCCATCCCATTGAAATGGGATATCATGATGCAAGAGGTGGAGTAAACCATGCATGCGAGTGGCATAGTCTGGGACAAAGTGACGTAAAAATTTGGCTTTTCCTTGTAGGCTTTGCAGGTTGTGTAAATTCATAGGTGGTGGAATCTCTATGATAGCTTGGACCTTGAGGGGGTCCATCGTGATGCCATGTTGGGAAACAATGAACCCAAGGAGGCATCCAGCAGTGATGAAAAATACACACTTGAGGGGGTTCAAGTGGATATTTTACTAGCAACATCGTTGGAAGACGATGTGTAATTCATCTAAATTCTGAGTTCGCTTTTAGGACCGAGCAGTGAGCTCGTCCAAATAAGCAAGGATGATGTGAGAAAGATCGTGGAAAATATAAGTCATGGCCCGTTGGAACGTAGCACCTGTGTTCTTGAGTCCAAAAGGTATGAAACGATAAGAAAAGGTACCCCAAGGGGTAGTAAAAGAGGTTTATAGTGTTCTTCTAGATGGATTTGGATTTGATTATAGCCAGAGAACCCATCCATGAAGGACAATGCCTCATGGTCAGCACAGTTATCGATAATTTGGTCGATGAAATGGGTTGGGAAGTTGTCTTTGGGACAAGCATGGTTGAGATCATGAAAGTCTGTGAAGACATGAATAGTGCCCTATTTTTTGTTAATTGGGATGGAGTTGGAGACCCATGAAGTGTACGCAATGGGGTAGATGAACTCGACAGAGCATAACTTGTCAATTTTGGCTTTGAGAGCCACATATTTGGATGGGTGAAGAGGGCATTTCTTTTGATGAACCGGGGTGACATCGGGCCATGTGTCGATGCGATGTTCGAAGATAGAAGGATTGAGGCTGGGCATATTCGCATATGACCAGGAAAAAATGTCCCGGTAATATTGAAAGAGAGATTTATAAGCAATGAGTTCTTCAAGGTAGAATGCAATGCCAATGGTGATTTATTTTATGATTCCCTGTTTAATGGAAATGTCAATTTTGACGGTGGGGGATATGTTGGCCATGTTTCCTTCTTCAAAATCATCTAGGGTAGGGATAAGGTTGTTGAACTAGTATATGTCCCCCAAAGGAATAAAATCCTTGGTTTAGATTGTGCATATGGAGGCTTGGGTAGGAGGATGAACAGACTCTTGTGAAAGAAAAAGTGCTCGATGACAGAGCACATTCCATGGGAAATCGGGGGTAGTGAGTTCCTCCAAGATATCTTCATCGCAGTGAAAAATGTGAGAGTACAGGGGATCATGGGAGGTGACTGGGGGAACGACCAAAGGGTAAGCATTGGTGTCCTCAAGTGGTGAGGACGTAGATGGGAGAGTGTGTATAGGGTGCGAGGGACCGCTAGACATAATGTGAATTTCCTGATACTATGGAGGGTACCTCGTTCGTGTAGGGACTAACGACGAAAGATATCGAATGTCAGTGATGTGAGCTTCAGTAAGGGGTGGCTGAGAGGGCTCCGGCTAAGATGTTTGGCGTACTGTCGCTAACGTTTGGTGAAACTGAGGTAGAGTTGGGCAATGATGAGTGTAATGGCCCCATATTCTGAACAGATGGCACAAGCAAATTTGGTTTGCAACTCTTTATTGTTTGCAGTGGAAGAATCCATAGTAGCAGTGGACGTACTTGATGAAGTGGAAAGAAATATGTTTTCTCTAGGGAGTTGGATCACATTGTGTAACTAGGGAAGAGTAGGGAATCGATTAGTGGGGTGCCCTTCTCTTTCGCATAGTGCGCAAGGAGGTTGAAATCGGGGAGGAGGTGGAGTTGTGGGATCGTTCTTCTTTCTTTTGCCCCCAACAGTGGCAGTGCTTCCCATAGTTAGGGGTGATGGTGGTGTGGCAAGAGTCTGTACTAGGATCTGCATCGGTATTCCCTCTATCTAAGGAGGTAGATATGATTGAGGAACCATCCCGGGTGGATGAATATACCATATAGGGATGGAAAGCACCATGTTAGGAAGGGTAAGGGTCACAACTACCTAGAATGATTGGGCTCTAGGTGGGGGGTAGAAGAAAGGAATTTGGGTAATGGCTTGGGGGATTGTCTCCCAAACTGGGATTTTCCCCTAGAGGGGGGGGGGAGGGAATCAGGGATAAGTGTTGCAGTGGGGTTCTTAGTGAATTCCTGAGGTAATAGTTCTTCTACTAGTGGAACTTCGATGTGAGGAGAGGCCTCAGTGGGAGGAGTAGTGGATATAAGATATTTTCCATTAGAAGATACTACACACACTTGTGTTGAAGGGTGTAGGAGGGGTGGCACTCCATGATATGCCCCCAGCAAGGATGGGTCCTTGAAAATGTTGGGACCCATGTCGATTACCGAATAAGCATCTGATCTAGTGCATACAAGAGGGAGAATGTTATCAATATTGGAGGAATGGTTAGGCTCGTAATGTGTAATTTGGTTGACGGTGACGATTTTCCCATTGTGGGGGAACATCACCATTCAAAACACAGAAGAGGATATTGCCTTCATAGTGTACATGTAGCTACATCCAAACAAGATATTGTAATCAAGTGGAGTGTCGATGAGGATAGTTTTTCTCCTGAGTTCGACGGGGACAGTTTGGAAGAGCACTTCAGGGGATGAAGGTCGACCATCATAAGCTCACAAGGTGATGGAATATGGTACTAGCTTAGGGGAGCCAAGTTTTTTCCAGAATACTTTGGACATGATGCATGTAGATGCACCTTCATCAATGATACATCGATGTACTGTGATGTTTGGGATATTAACTGGTATCTGGAAAGCTACCAGGGCGGGGAGGCGTGGTTCCCCGCTATCTAGATCAAAGGTGATGAGTCTAGTATCAGCTGGATAGATTGCCTCCAAGGCGAAAAGAAAGGATTTCTGTTGAGTTGGACACATTTGGAGGACCTCCAAAATAGACATGGCTACAGGAGACTGTGCTAAGTCATCGACTAGAATGTAGTTATGGGCTGACCTAACATGAGGGTTATGTACATTCTGGCATAATGACATATGAGGTATACGAGGGTTTGGTTCATTGTTAGGGCATGGAATTATCAATGGTGGTCTGGCTATGTATGGAGACTTTTTTGAGGTGGTTGGGGTAGATTCAGAGGGAACATCGTACTGATGACCATGTGTTTGCAAAATAATTTCTTCTTTGTTGGTAAGGAGAATGTTGCGATCAGTCGGATTTCTGGGTTGAATGGGACCTGGGTTTTTATACTGCCCCATTTGGGGTGGAGCAGGGTGTACCTCATGTTGGATATTCATCACACCTTGGTGTGGAATATGGTTTTGAAAAATGGCTAGAGGTGGTTTTTCCAAGTACTGTTGTAGGGGTTGTTGAGGGGCAAGCCGTGCTGGAGTACGTTGCACGTTCATGGATTCTTTCATCTGTCTGAAGTCGACAATTTGGGTCCAATGGTGAGTATAATTTCCATACTCACCACAGAGAGCACAAGGGAAGTTCGTCCTGATATTATTGTTGTTCTTCCCTGGTCGTTTATTTTTATTGTCCCCTTGGGGGTTCTGGTTTTCTTGATTCTGGTTGCCCCCAGCAAGATGGTTTTGTTGGGGGTTATTTCCTCCTAGTCCTGGGTTATTATTGTTTCATTTTTTCCCTTTCTTCTTGGCATTATTCGGCTAATGGGCCAGATTTTCTGTATTCAACTGTTCATAATCTTGAAGTTGTTGAATGGAACAGGGTTGAACAAAATTAACATTGGCATGTGTGTGTCCTTGAGGAGAAACTTGTTGTGGAGGACCAGGAAATGGGAAGTACAAATTGTTTTGGGGGGTCGAGCCATATGGCATATAGGAAGTTGAAGTACCTCCACAATTGTTATGGTCACGTGTAGGGGTTGGGGGTGGACCCACACTTAATTGACGAACCATATGCATTTGGGGTACCAGTGGGTGTCCCCCCAACGGCTGAGGGGGAACAATAGTAAATGGTTGTTGGTAAGTGGGGGGAGGTCAATAATATGGCCCTCCATAGGGTTTTGTATATTGATGTGCACCCTAAATAGGTGGTAGTTGGTTGTAATGGTTTTGGTGTGTCATGGAACCAATCAACCCATCCGCAGCGTGGGACATTCCAGGTTTGTCCTAGCCAAATGGTATTGGTTTGGGTGCATTAGGTAAAACTGTGTATAGGTAAATTGATTGATCATATATGAGGTCAAATTGTTGGGTCTTGTTGATGGATTCCTCTTCTGACTGAGGAAAAGTGGATGTGACATCCTTGGCGATAACAGAGACAAGTGACTTGAGAAACCAATAAAGACATTGTTCTTTGGTGGTTTATGCTTTACACAAACTACAACCCGATGTCATTCATGGATGTGATCAGCTATATGGATAGAAATAGTTTGTTTGAACTCTGAGAGAAGTTCTAATCCAATATCATGACGAACTGGTAGTTGGAAAAAGTACAAAAAGGACTTGGCCAATGATTCAAAGGTCACATGGGACCCTGATTTTACGTCCACATACCATTTGGTCGAGGAACCCGTGAGAGTTCGTTGAAACAACCTTAAGCAGATGGAATCATCCATGATGTTGTTTGAATAGAACCATAAGTGTAAGGTCATAACATGGTTGGCGGGGTCATCCCCTGGTTTTCCTTCGAACTTTGGAATATCTAAAGGTAGTTTGGTAGGCATATTGGGCCAAGTGGGATCATGAAAAATGGGATCATTCATGAGTTTGGTTAAATCAAGAATGTTAAGGGATGCCAAGTATGGCATAGGGATATTTGGTGGAGGATTAATTCCAGCCATCGTGTGAGTAGGTGGTGGACATGTTCCTTGAGAGATTTTTGGTGGGGTTGTACTTCTCCCTTGAGAAGACGCTTCCCCCCTGCCTCCTTGTGAAGGAGAACTAATGGATGGATGGCCTTTGGAATTGGACCCAAGCAAAGTGGAACCAAGTAAATTTGATCACAAAATAGTATCACTCACAGGGGTGTGAGATGATTGAGTCGGTGAGTTGGAAATACTAGTGACTCCTCCTAGAATAGGAGGAAGATTTTGCAAGCATCTGGAACGACGGGGATTATGTGGGTCCCCTATGGTTTCTGACTAGCAAAGTGAATGTGTGAAAATGGTGACTAGAGAGAAATAAATTAACAAGAGCTTTGTATAATTTGGACCTTCACAAGATTGTACAACTCACAATTGCATGTAATCAAATGAGTACCATACATAAATCAACTGTAAATAAGAAAACATGCATATAGGTGTATTTTCTCTTCATGGGGGAACAAGTAAAAAAAAATGCTCATGTCCTAAAATACGTATCATCCTTCCTCTCAAATACGTATCATCCTTCCTCTCAAATAGCACTGGGCCTTCCAAAAATCACTCAATGGTTGGGTCTGAAGCCACCAGAAGAGGAACTAGTGAAGGTTGAAATAATCAGTTATAATGAGGGGTAGAGGGTGCATATCATGAAAGAGTTGGCGATATTTCCCAATAGCCACACAAAATCTAATCAAGGTGTGATTGCATTCCACAACTTCCACATGGGCAGATGTCCTAAATTTTGGTCACTAGGTACCTCGGTCAAAGTGTGACATTTAGATTTTTAGCCTCAAAAATGGGTCATAGGCTGGATTCCCTTCCAATAGTTAGGGGACTCAAGGAGGGATGCGTAGAACAACCAGACCTCGGCCTTCGACCCTTCACAGGTATCTCCTTGCCTTATGGTGTAGGAACACTTGACTTGGAGGATTTGAAAGTTTCTTATTTATCAACTTCTATGTTTGAAAATGTGAGAACCAGATAATGGGGAGTTATTTGGATGCTTACCCCCGAGATCCTACCTAGACTAAAAAAATTATTTTGGCACTTTTTATTGGATAAATCAGTGAATGTGGACATAAACTAATATCCCTAGATCCACCTGGATCTAGAACAAAACAAGATGGGACATGATGCTTTCCCTAAGTTGCTACCATTTAATTTACTACCAAAGAAGGAATAGATGGCATACCTTTAGATATCGCTTCCTTATATCTCTGTTGTCCCTGCTTCACTCTGGTGCTCTTATGAGATCATATCTACAATGACACAAACCAACCAAAGTTAAAGAAACAATTGTAGATTCAAAGGAGACATAAACATGTGATCAAGGAGTCATGTAATAAAACACTAATGATTTTATGGGAAAGAAACATGTAACTATATCATATTACGTAAAAGTGGAAGATACAACCAAATTGCCTTGATGTCACAAGTTCCCTTTCGGTGGTCCTTTGTTCCAATACACACATACACTTGCTCTGAATTTGTATGAAGATGGTCCAAAATAGATTGATGGACAAATGGAGGCCTCAAGCATCAGCTATAATAGGATCCTTCACACAGTCTTCAGCCTATTCT
Organism: Picea sitchensis; assembly: GCA_010110895.2. Classification (NCBI taxonomy): domain Eukaryota; kingdom Viridiplantae; phylum Streptophyta; class Pinopsida; order Pinales; family Pinaceae; genus Picea; species Picea sitchensis. Next base: position 75,967 of record SNQJ01S0041255.1, on the reverse strand, counting down.
TTCAGCAATTCTTTTCTCAATCTTGCTTAACCTTTTCCATGAGAAATCCATCATTATATAGGAGAATGTGAAGTGGTTACAAGAATGAGGATGATCCCACCAAATCAGAGAAGCTAGTAAGACCACAACCATACGGACACCACCTCACATTCTAGAAGATTCTCCTTCTAAAAACTTCATGAAACTTCTTACTTTCCTTAGCTTCAAATGTCGTCGCACCCTGCCTAAGTAGCAGCATGTGGAAACACTGTGAGCTAGGCATAGAGAAGCCTGCGGAAATCAAGGATTTCCGCACTGTGTACCACTGTCATCCTGCAGTATCATTCTAAAAATATGCCTTTTAGGGGAAGAACTTAGTCATTTTTCTCATGTAAAAGATTGTTTTGAGATCCTGAACACATGCCTACAGGGTCATCATCAGAGTGACCAAAATAATGTGTAACAGCGCCTCCTGTGGAGGAAAACTTAGTGAGTTTTTATAAAAGTCTTAGATGTGGTGGGATGAGAGATTTGGGGGTGTGAACCACTCGCACTTGAATTAATGGGTGTGGATAATTTCCAAAGAAGTAGTGGGATGTTTTAGAATTCCTTTGGAGAAAACGTACTTCGACCTCCACTATTCAAAATAGAAATTGTGTGTGTGGGGAGTGACTTTGTGTGCAATCTAGTAAGAAAATGTGCCAAGTTTTTAATAATTTAGGTGTGAGATTGCAACATGTGGACTTCCTGTGGTACTTACAAATATTTTTTACCTAGCTTACTACGTGTCATTGGTACAACCTTGCGGAATTTTAAAATCCCTAAAGAACTAGCAATGTGGACATATGGGTCCTTTACAAATCCTTTAAAACTCCCTAAATGTTGTTTAGATTAAGCTTTGAAACTATCCTAGATTGCAAGAATGTGGGCATGTATGGGCCCGTTACTTTGATCTTTAAAACTTCCCTAAATTGTTATGTAAACTAAGAAAACAATTTCAAGAAACTATCATAAGTTTGCAACATGTGGGCATGTATGGGCCCGTTACTTTGATCTTTAAACTTCCCTAGATTGTGATGTAAACTAAGAAAGAAATTTCAAGAAACTATCCTAAGTTTGAAACATGTGGGCATGTATGGGCCCTTACAACTTTAATATGATTTCAAAAAACTAAGAGGAACCCTAGGGGAGCTTTGTCCTCTCCTAAATATTTTTGTTAAGGGAGATGAAATGTCCCTTTAACCACCTTTCTTATTCTCAAGATCACACTAGGGTATGAGAGAAGAGCATACACAAGGGTCAAAGTTAACTTCTAGTCCCAATGTAAGTGATTTATGTATGATAGCAATAATCTCAACTTAAAATTTTACAAGCCAAACAAGCCATCCATGTGGAAACCAAATCAAAAGAGGAGAATATTTAGTTCCTTTTACCCCCGAAGTTCCTATGTTAGCTAACCTTTCATATGGGAAAGGAATCTAAGTGGAGTTCATTTTCCTTACAAAGTGCATGAAAGAAACAATCTCAAGAATAGGGGCCTTCAAATCATCATAAAAACCATTACAATTTTGAAAAACTGGAGATATGTGCGGGTTACAACTCTGATAGGTGCACAGTGGGCGCACAATCCATAGTGGAAATAAGTATGTGGCATGAACAGTGTGCAGAGTGTGCATCTATGGGCAAAAAAAACCATGCACTTATTGTCACGCGTAGGGGGGGGAATTTCCAAGTGAAATACTCCCTCCCCAACTCTGAATTTTGACATTTGTAGGTTGGGCTAGGCCTGTTTTGGTACTTGCAAGACAAATTGATAAAAAAGAAGTGTTCTCTAAGCTCAAATAGGGTGGAATTTGATACCAATCCCCAGTATGGTCGTCAATCTATTGTGTTGGTTTTTTCACTTGGGTGAGAAAAACAACAACACTTGCATGTCTAAATGAGCCTGCTAGACAAGACATAAGTTTGTGAGTGGGTTGAACAATCCAAACACATATATAAACAAAGAAATAAAACTAAAACAACTAAGAAATAAAAGTTAGAAAGCATGAGAAACTTATAACCATAAAAATCAACCAATGACCAACATAATGCTACCAATGGATCAATAGATTAGTAGGCAAAACACCGTAGACAAAAATGAGGACTCATGAGTCCCTTCTTCCTCCTTGGGAGGGATCTTGAGTTTTCTAATGGAGAGCTCTTCATACAATGGAAGAAATGGAAAATGGTGAAGAACAACAATGTCTATTCCCTCAAGAGGTTAGTGGAATGGCCTATTGCAATGATGCTTGAAGGCTCCAAAGAGAAAGAGGATTCTTAAGGGAGAATTCTCGCAGCATAACAATACTATGAAGATATTGGTTTCTTAGTGCACCCATGGCTCTTATTTATAGAATTTATTCAAGGAAAATTGTAATTGGTTCTTGGTGTGAACAAGGGGCCTTTTAGGGCACCCTCTAGTCCTTGATCAGCCTCCCATTCAAATTTTTCTCAGATATGAAGGTCCATCGTGTTGGGAGCTGGTCCATAAGTGGTTGAGGGACCAATAAGATCCATAAATGTGTCGTTAATAGAATTGCGTGGATTTTATCGTACACAGTCACACACTTGGCACATTGTGTGTGTTGAGGGATTTGTTGACCGACACACTCTGCACACTGTGCGCACGCTTCCTTTGGTGAATTTGCGCATGTCAATTTTTTACCCAATTGTATAGTTTTTTTCCTTTTGAATGCATTTCAGTGTTGTAGGCAGACTAATTCTTGTTGGCATTGATGTGTTTCCTTAACAATTTGCGTGCAATGTTGCAGATGATTTTTCAGTGATAACAGATGTAGGAGAGAAAGAGAGGAGAGATAGAGAGAGGAAGGGGAAGAGATATAGGGAGGAGGGGTGTAGAGATAGAATGTGTGAGTGTGAGAGGGGGGGAAGAGAAAGAAATAGAGGGGGATGAACAANGCATTTCAGTGTTGTAGGCAGACTAATTCTTGTTGGCATTGATGTGTTTCCTTAACAATTTGCGTGCAATGTTGCAGATGATTTTTCAGTGATAACAGATGTAGGAGAGAAAGAGAGGAGAGATAGAGAGAGGAAGGGGAAGATATATAGGGAGGAGGGGTGTAGAGATAGAATGTGTGAGTGTGAGAGGGGGGGA